>VRLP01007606.1:0-20879 GCA_009660295.1 Lophius piscatorius | reverse complement strand
TGTGTGTGTGTGTGTGTGTGTGTGTGTGTGTGTGTGTGTGTGTGTGTGTGTGTGTGTGTGTGTGTGTGTGTTTGTGTGTGTGTGTGTGTGTGTGTGTGTGTGTCTGTGTGTGTGTGTGTGTGTGTGTGTGTGTGTGTGTGTGTGTGTGTGTGTGTGTGTGTGTGTGTGTGTGTGTGTGTGTGTGTGTGTGTGTGTCTCTGTGTGTGTGTGTGTGTCTCTGTGTGTGTGTGTGTGTCTCTGTGTGTGTGTGTGTGTGTGTCTCAGGTTCACTGAGCTGTACGTGGAGGAGCTGGTGAATGAAGGAGACTTGAGGATTCTGGTGTCAGACTACATCAGGGGCCTGAACCCAAACAGGAGTGTCACCAGCGGCATCATAAGGTGAACCGTTACGCCGTGGTAGACGATGCTGGACGCCAGCGCGTCTCAGAAGGTCAAAAATAAACCTCCAGAGGTTTTCTGATCCCAGCCCAGAGCAGAGGTTCACGCTTCAGAGACGCCATCATCCTCCTGATGGAGGAGACGGGCGGAGGGATAACTTCCTCCTGCTTTCTGGAGAATAACCCAAAATATCACCCAATATTCTTTTCACCTTTCTACCTCTCTTCACGCTGACCCTTCAGTCCGCCCTAACGGAAAGTTTATTGACTCCCTGAATGTTGTGTGTTTGTGAGCAGTTTTTACCTAGCAGTACGGAAGGAGGCCAACTCACACCTGGTGGACGGGACGGGCCACAAACCCCACTACAGCCTGCGGACTCTGTGCAGGGCTCTGAAGTACGTGGCAGCAGACCCCTGCAGCAGCGTGCAGCGCTCCCTCTACGAGGTGGGTATCCTCTTTAAAGGACGCCTTCGCCCGACTCCCCCACAAAACACAAAACACTCTGTCCCGTTTCCTCTTAGTGATGTCAGTTCTGGGTGTCAGTTCTGGTTTGGATCACCGTTCAGCTGTGGCGTTGGTACTAGGAGGCGTTAAAAGACTCCTTCAGTGTTTTTGACATATGTTGAGGGTCCATACTCATCATCATTCATGGTTGCAGGGTTTCTGCCTGAGCTTCCTGACTCAGCTGGACAGAAGTTCCCACCCTCTGGTCCAGAAACTGGTGTGTCAGCACATCCTAATGGGGAACACCAAGTGTCTCAAACAGGTAAGACACTCACCTGTGTCTGGGGTCTACTTACTGTCGCTTTAGAACCAGTGCGTGGACGGCGAGGGTGTGAATACAGCGAGGGTTTGAGCAGACGTTCAGAACGCTGTCTAGCGTTTCAAATGTCTGCCTTTGTGCACACAAGTATCTCTGTGAACGGCTAAAACATGTTGTCAATGTTCCCCGCAGCCCATCCCGGCCCCTTCGGCCCGGCCCTGTGTGGAGATGGAGGGCTACTGGGTGTCCAAGGGGGAGATGGAGCCGGCTCTGGACCCCAGCTACATCCTCACGCCCTCAGTAAAACTCAACCTCCGCGACCTTGTCAGAGTGGTGTCTGCAGGGTAGGAACAGTTTCCCAGCCCGACCCCCATGCCTCACCCATAAATGACCCCCCAATCACCAGGTTCATCTATAAATGTTCCTTCAGTCAGAGCTGAATCTGGCCCGTTAGCAGGGATTGGATATGTAACTTTCAGCATTAACCCAAAAGTAACCGCAGTGACACCAGAGTCACAAACTGTTTAAACGTCATCAAAATCTCCTTCTACATCTTTATCTTTCTTTTAACTCATTCACTAAATTTACTACGTCTCTCTTAACGATTTGGACCTGCAGGTCTCACCCGGTGCTGATCCAGGGAGAGACGTCTGTGGGGAAGACCAGTCTGATCCGCTGGCTGGCGTCGGCCACCGGGAACCAGTGTGTGAGAATCAACAACCACGAACACACCGACATCCAGGAGTACATAGGCTGTTACTCCTCAGACGACAGGGGCAAACTGCTGTTCAAGGAGGGTAGGGTCCTCACCCCGACACACTCTCTCACCCCGACACACTCTCACACACTCACACTCTCTTATCCTCAACACTTGCTCACACACACTCTCAAACCCTGACACACTCTCAAACCCTGACACACTCTCACACACTCAAACTCTCTCATCCTCAACACTTACTCACACACACTCTCTCACCCCCACACACTCTCTCACCCCGACACACTCTCACAAACTGACACTCTCTCACACACTGACACTCTCTCATCCTCAACACTTACTCACACACACTCTCACACACTGACACTCTCTCACCCTCAACACTCACACACACTCTCACACACTCACTCACCCGACACACTCTCTCACCCCGACACACTCTCTCACCCCGACACACTCTCAAACCCTGACACACTCACACTCCCTCACACTCTCTCACACACTCACACTCTCTCACACTCTCTCACTCTCTCACACACTCAACACTTACTCTCACACACTCACTCACACCGACACACTCTGTCACGCCAAAACCAAATATTATAAATACTGAATTCATGCACACAACCAAGAATCAAATATCTACATTTTCTGTTATCATTTACATAAAAAGAGGAAGAAGGACCAAGAAAGAATAAATATTAAGTAACCAAATTAATAAATAAACCCCCTGTAAACACGTGGTGATTAAGCCCCGCCCCTTTATCCCCGTGACATCATCTGCTCCAGGTGTGCTGATAGACGCCATGAGGAAAGGCTACTGGATCATCCTGGACGAGCTGAACCTCGCCCCCACCGACGTCCTCGAGGCTCTCAACAGACTCCTGGACGACAACCGGGAGCTCTTTGTGGCCGAGACGCAGGAAGTCATCAAGGCGCACCCCAGATTCATGCTGTTTGCTACCCAGAATCCTCCTGGTCTCTATGGCGGTAGAAAGGTATAGCGTTCATTCCGTCTGCTTGGGTTTTGTCGGGTCGTTTGTTGAGTATGGTTCCCTTCAGGCTGACTCAGGGTGATCGTTTAAGTTCAGCTGGAGGTCATAGTCCTGAGAGGAGGAGTCTCAGGTCTCAGAGGCGCGCTGATCCATCCTGACGCTCAGGAAACAGTTTTAATGTTCTTAGATCTGGAACCGGGTCAGTACTTTAGAACATTGTAAATCTCCACAGGGAGAATTCATGAGGTGGTTAAGGAGATAGGATTAGAAAAAATATGTCAAAATTCACACGATACAATAAAAACTCAACAAAGAAAAGTGATTGTGTGATAATTCACTGGCAGATTCTGAGACACAAAACTTCTTAATTTTAGCAAAATGAAGTTAAAGTTGAGATTTTCCACCGTTTCACGACGTCCGTTATCTAAATCTTACATCTTATTCTGTTTTCTTCTATCGGCAGATTTGTTTTCGTTTATCAGACGCTTGTCTTCATAATTTCCTTTAACTCATTTCTGAAGGGGAACTTTTCCCAGTGTTCCGTCTGTAGAGGAACTGGGTTCAGATAAACTCTCCTCCTGATAGGATTCTGGAGGAGTACTGTCCTCGTCTGGTCTGGTCTAGTTTTAAGTTGTAGCAGTTGGGTAACTCTCCTCATTATTAATCCCTATTTTTGCACAGGAAGTCACATTTGCCTATTTTGCAGTAGAATGTGATGTTTTTCGTTGTGGTGAACTTAAAAACATAAACTCTGGGGAAGCTGGAACATGAATATTTTTTTAAGAAAAGCTCCTCACCCCCCCTGGCTGTGAAATAAAACATGACTCCAGGTACAGTGATGGTTCTTCACCGGTCCACAGGTGCTCTCACGGGCTTTCAGGAACCGCTTCGTGGAGCTGCACTTCGACGAGCTGCCCAGTGCAGAGCTGGAGACCATCCTCCACCAGAGATGCAGCCTGCCTCCATCTTACTGCACCAAGCTGGTGAAGGTCATGCAGGAGCTCCAGGTAGCTGCACACCCCTCCGTTTCTCCTCCTCCCCCCCCCCTGAACGCTCCGAACTGCATTTGTGAATCACGTTGTGCTCCAGTCCTTACGCAGGGGGTCTTCTGTGTTTGCGGGCAAACATGGCTTCATCACGCTGAGAGATCTCTTCCGCTGGGCAGAGCGCTACAGGCTGGAGGAGCAGACGGAGGCGTCGCAGGACTGGCTGCAGCATCTGGCCGACGACGGTGAGGCCGGTCAAAACGTAGAACCTCCAACAGACGCCTACGCCCCTCTGAAATTTACTCCTAGTTGATTTCTCTCACAACCAGGGCAGATCAGAGATGATGAGGAGGAGGACTTAGGAGGAAGGCACAGGGAAGGTTAAACCTAGTATACACTAAGCAGTAAACAGAAACATAAGCAGATAAAAAAGGTCACAGAGTCGTAATCGTAACAGCTGGGAGCGTCATCAGAAGGAATCATCGACTCAACATACAGAAGGACGAGCAGGAGAAACCTCAGATGAAACCAACTCCATGATCCTGTCGTTTCTTTCAGGCTACATGCTGCTGGCAGGACGCGTCAGAAAGCCGGAGGAAGAGGCCGTCATCCTGTCCATCCTGGGGAAACACTTCAAGAGGACGGTGAACCCTGAGAGCCTGTTCTCCCAGAAACAGGTCACCAGCCAGTTCAGTAAGTCTCACATGTCGCATGTCTTCATCACCTGTCGTCAGCATTTCCTTCATTTGGAACCACATGTTGGTGTCTCACTGCCTGCAGAGAAGACCAACTATCTGCTTTTGTATCCAAGGGGGTCCCCAACCTCTTTTACACCCCTCACCATCTTAATATGATGTCCTCTGCCGGAGCAGTCACTGCTGCTGCCCGACGCTGAGAGACGATAGAACCTCCCGAGTACAAATAACACAGGATACTCAAATGTACACGCTGATACTCAGATGGATGTTTTAACCCTTTCATGTCCTGCTCAGCTCAGTTTGAGTCATTATTTCTAAGAAATGTGACTGAAGCGGTTTCTAAAGTGACCCAGTGACAGCGTGTATGTGCTAAAGAGCCAGGGGCCGAGGACAGAGCCCTGGTGGACACCACAGGTCAGAGGGGAGGCTGAGGATGAGGAGGATAAGCATTAACCATAGCTATTGAGAAAGTCCTATTTGATAAGTAGGATTAAATCATGTGAGGACATTCAAGGGTTCAAGGGTCAGCTGCTATGTCCCTGTTTAGTTTGGGACGACTGCTTTTCTGCATTCTTAAAGTACCCCCCCGATGCTCTGATTGGCAGGTCCCTTCATCGACAGCATCGCCGGCGTTCCAGAGGAGTTCCGCCATGTCGTCTGGACACACGGCATGAGGAGGCTGGCGGTTCTGGTCGGACGGGCGCTCCGGTTCGGCGAGTCTGTGCTGCTCGTAGGCGACACGGGGTACGTTTGTGACGCCATCGACACACGGCGTTCATTCTGGCTTTATGATGCGCTGTAATATTCATAATGTATATATAATGGAATAAAGCATGCAGAATATTTCAAGAAGAAGTTCCTGATATATTAAAGTCATGATATGACGAGGAGAGCGGTTTGAGGCTCTGCTGCGGCGAAACGCGGCCTCAAAGCTCCTGAGATGGTTTCGTCTCATTAGACAGACGTTCAGGATTTTACATTCTGTAGAATCATGAACGTCTCTTATATAAAATCTGGAAGTGTCACAAAACAGATGCACAAGTCAAAAGTCTGCCTGAGCATCTAGCCGCTGCAGAGCAGCAGATTTCAGGACAAATTCTGCAGGTATCCCAATTTGGATCCTCGTTGTTGGTGTCAGAGTTTTTACGCAGGTTCTTAATAACGCTGAGCTCCTGCTCCTGCTCCTGCTCCCTCTCCAGATGTGGGAAGACCACCATCTGCCAGCTGTTCGCTGCTTTGGCTGGACACAAGTTTTTCTCCGTCAACTGTCACCTTCACATGGAGACGTCCGACTTCCTGGGAGGCCTGCGGCCCGTCCGACACACACATCAGGTACTACTGGGTCCAAATCTGTCCCCAAAGTTTTATGTCCTCTCTGTGTCCAAAGCAGGCTGTGGTCCAGAATCACGTAGGGGGGCGTCCTCATTGGACCACAGACAGGCTTAAGTAAAGACAAATCTTCAGCCCTCATGTCGATGCAACGAGGCTCCTGATACAAACAGAACTTATCTGGTTCTCAGGGTCAGCATGAGGCCAGTGGACCCGAGAGGTTCTGTGTCACATTCACCTAGAAAGAAATACGTACAAGGAGGTCCTGCAGTAACTTCTGATCCTGTCTGTGTTTGTGTGCGTGTGTGTGTGTGTGTGTCTGTGCGTGTGTTTCTGTGTACGTGTGTGTGTTCATGTGTGTTTGTGTGTGCGTTTCTGTTTGTGTGTGTGTGTGTGTGTTTCTGTGTGTGTGTATATTTCTGTTCGTGTGTGTGTGTGTGTTTCTGTGTGTGTGTATATTTCTGTTCGTGTGTGTGTGTGTGTGTGTGTAGAGTGACGCTGAGGACGGGAGGCTGTTCCAGTGGCATGATGGCCCATTGGTGCTGGCTATGAAGGAGGGAGGAGTGTTTCTCATGGATGAGATTTCCCTGGCGGATGACTCGGTTCTGGAGAGACTCAACAGGTAAGATGCTGCACACAGAAGACTAGACCGTACCGACCCGCTTCTGCCTCTCTCCACTGGTTTCCAGTGGAGAGAGGCAGAAGATCCATTCCAGTTTTTAGAATAGATGTCCAGGTCTTGTAGGTTACTTTGAAGGCTCTTCCTGGTTTAACTCCCAGCTCCATCACTGAGCTGCTCAACCAGAATGAGGCTGGTTTCAGTCTCAGATCTTCACACCAAGTTCTGCTGGCTGGTTCTGAGTCCCGCCTCAGGACTCAAGTTGACGGGTCTGTTTGGATCAGGGCGCCACATCTCTGGAACTCCCTGCCTGATTCAGGAGAATCCCGTTATAATACAGAGTGATTTGACATAATTCAGTTTGACTTGATGTGATACGGTTCTTAATCCAAGAAGTCTTTGACAGAAGAGGGATCTTTTTTTTTGCAAAAGCAAAGATGATAAAAGAAGCGAGTGATTACAAAAACCCACCTGTGCATTAAGTACCTATGTGTCAGTACTCAACATTTATGGTGCAGTATTCCAGATGCCCACCATGTATAATCTATAAAAACATATAAAACCATGTCCGTGTGATGATATCTAACACTATGTGCTTTTCAATAGTTACCCAGTTTACGGTTCTGACTGTATTTAAGTGGTGTAACCAGTGCGCTGACCCGGTTCCTGTGCAGAATCTGGTGAAGGTTGATAAGACGATGAAGGTAGAGCTTCTCTTTAGTTTGACGGTGTGTTGTTTTCCTCTCAGCGTTCTGGAGACGGAGAAGTCCCTGGTTCTGGCGGAGAAGGGCAGCGGGGACAACGATGACGTGGAGCTGATCGGAGCAGCAGCAGGCTTCCGTCTGGTTGCCACCATGAACCCCGGAGGAGACTTTGGGAAGAAGGAGGTAGGTCCAATAATTCAGATACTGACACTGAAGTTCTGCCTGTCTGACTTCACCTCTTCTGATTATTGAGATGTATAGATGTGTTTTGAAGTGTGTGAGGCTGGAGACTGACTTGTGTGCTGGTCCATGTTTGCACAGCTCTCTCCTGCCCTCAGGAACCGGTTCACAGAGATCTGGTGTCCTCAGAGCAACAGCCGCAGCGACCTGGTCCAGATCATCCAGCACAACCTGCGCTCAGGCCTCTCTCTCGATGGTGAGAGCCACTAAGTTACAGTAACTCTGGAAGAAACCTTTGCTTCAATGAGCTCATTGTTCTGTTTATCTGCCTGCTAGCTGGAGGTCTTATCCGTGATTGACCTGTAACAGGGTTCTGTAGAATAATCCTTTGGTTCCCTTCGAGAAGCAACAACTTCTCCTTCGGTCGTTTGACAAACTCCTCCCATCATCGGGTTTACGCCTTTACGGCTACACAGGGTTATATATATATATATATCCTTGTTTTACCGGGTCAGCATCATCGAGATGAAAAATCTCTTTTCCAGGAGCGACCCGGCCAAGAGAGCAGCACAGAACCTGACAGAACAAATAAACAGACAATGTTCACAATATAAATACATACAAACATATATATGAAGAGCATTCATCACTAAAGTGCGATGATACAAAGAGTCAAATCACAAGGATTAGAGTGGATCAGAACCAACATTACATTCTTCAAGATGGATCTCAACTCAGAGTAACGAGTTCTGACAGTTGAGGCTCCATCTTTAAAATATTCCAGGAATACTGGGCAGCGAAACGAAATGCTTGTTTTCCCCAAGCCCGGTTCTGACCCTGTGGGCCGTCATTTGAACACCGTCTTGAGAGTGTGACCCGTATTGCTTTGGGTTTTTACAGATGTAACAAACACGACCAACGCAAGAGTCTGCAGACGTAAGGAGACGGTTGCTTAGCAACAGCGTTGAGAGTCCAGTGGTGGAATATCCTCCACAGCCAGTACCAAAACCTAAAGCACAGTGGTAAACAACATCCAGCTCTGTGGGTTCTGTTCAGGTGCATCCATAAAGACCAGATCTGCAAAGTCCAGAAGAGGCAGAAACGTTGCAGTGATCAGATGTTTGAGGTTTGATGAAGATTTATCCTAGAAATAGAAAAACCTGATATGAGTTTTGAGTTTGTGGACGAGGCCTTCAGTGTTTGGTTTGAAAAAAGTCTGATCCATAACAATGCCTAGGTGTGTGTATGTGGTGACCATTTGAATGTCCTCTCCATCAGCCGTTAGAGTTATTAGTGAAAAGAGGGGGGGGGTGCGTTGGCGAGGGAGGGACTCAACACTTCCTGGATCCGTAGGCTGGACTCCAGGCGTGAACCAGGCAAATCTAACTTCTGAAGGCTGGGGTTCAACACAGGTGTCGGTCCGGGAAAAATCGAGAAGAGAGGAGATGGTTCTGGTTCTGGTCAAATAACGGCTGACATCATTGATTAACAATATTCCTGCTGAGATGTGCGTCAGTGGTGAACACAGTGACCTCATAGAAATGAAAAAAGTCAAATGAGATGATGATGGCGGACGAGTGACCAGCGCGGTCTCTCTGATCTCAACCGCAGGCAGCGACGTCGCGGAGCTGATGCTGGACTTCATCCAGTGGCTCACCAGGCAGGACTTCGGCCGGCGCTGCATCCTGAGTGTCAGAGACATCCTGTCGTGGGTCAACTTCCTCAACACTGTGTGCGAGAGGGACGAGGACGGATTCATGACCATGGGAGCTCTGGATGATGAAGAGGAAGCAGAGTGGGACCTCAGACTGGACACGGTTACCGCCTTCATCCACGCCGCCTGTCTGGTCTACATCGACGGCATCGGTTCAGGTGGGCTGAAGACGTTCTTTTGGTTCCGATGTTGTTTCATCGCTCAAGGCACGCACTGATCACACGTGATCTCCCCTTTCCTGCAGGAACCACGGCGTCCTGCGCAGATGGCGCCTACCTGGCTCGCCGTCTGTGTCTGGGGTTCCTGCAGCAGCGGCTGAGTGAGGTGACCCAGCTGGATCAGGAGATGCTGGACGCCCTGAGGGTCTATGACACCAACCTGCCTCGCGATCCGCAGTGGGGGGAAGATTTCTTTGGCATTGATCCGTTCTACATCGCTTTAGGTACTGACCGCACGGCTGCGTTCTGGACCTACTGGACTGGTGTCAGTAGGGTTGGACTCTTTCTGAGAAAAATCATCTCCAAACTAAAAGTCTCATAACTTTGTTTGTCCGCTCAGGTCTTAACACCGAGAGCCGGGACCTCTCCGACTACGCCATTTCAGCCGGCACCACCGCGGTCAACGCCCAGAGGCTTCTGCGGGCGCTGAAGCTGCAGAGGCCGGTGCTGCTGGAAGGCTCACCCGGCGTGGGCAAGACCAGCTTGGTGGCGGCGCTGGCACAAGCTTCGGGTAACCACCTGGTCCGGATCAACCTGTCGGAGCAGACGGTGAGCTTTCACCTCTTTCTCAGAACTTTCTCCATTTGGTTCCCTGGTGCTGATGACACGGTCTCTTTGGCAGGACGTCACTGATCTGTTTGGGACGGACCTCCCGGTGGAGGGAGGGAAGGGAGGAGAGTTTGCATGGCGAGACGGCCCCCTTTTAGCAGCTCTGAAGGCCGGTCACTGGGTGGTCCTGGATGAGGTACTGACCACTTTGAAGTTCTCCACCAACCTGGTGCTTTTGATTGTAAAGTCTGATGTTCTGATGTAAACGGTTCCTCCCTCCTCCAGCTGAACTTGGCCTCCCAGTCGGTTCTGGAGGGTCTGAACGCCTGCTTCGATCACCGAGCAGAGATCTACGTTCCTGAGCTGGGTATGAGCTTCCAGGTTCAGCACGAGAAGACCAAGATCTTTGGCTGCCAGAACCCCTTTACTCAGGGTGGCGGGCGTAAAGGACTGCCCAAATCCTTCCTCAACAGATTCACTCAGGTAAGGAGCAGCTGAGATTAGAGGCGCCGGGAAGTCAGGTCCGATGTGATCGGTGATCGGCTGAGCAGCCGAACGCTCCCCAAGGATGAGTTACCGCGTCCACATCTCACCAGAAGAACAGTAAACACCCAAAAACACAAAACTTGAAAAAGTAGCACCAGTAAAGGACAAAGATGGCGTCGATGATTCCCCGAAAACGGTCTGCCAACGCAGCTAAAGTTAGCGACAGCTGTGAAATCCCCGAACAAAGACAACATCGAACATATAACAGACTGAAGGAGGAATACACAGTATTATTTTCCCGTCATACAGTTGGTTTAAGAAACGCACCGCGAGGAAGAAGGAGGCTACGTTAATCAGAAAACATACACAATGCTTACAAGCCTTACTTCCTGTGTAATCCTTCAAAATAAGAGCACTTTAAATACACCACCCAGTGTGGTTTTACAACTTTGAGGGGGGGGTGATCGGCCAAGAAAATAGCTTAACTTTCAGGTACAAGTGAAATATAACAAAACTTGACTTAAAGAAACCTGAGAACATAAAATTATACTTTTACACTCATCTTTAATCTGGATCCACATCAAAATCCTAATGTCTCCAGAACCGTGTTCCATCCTTCTACAACGTTTGATGGAAATCTACAACAAACAACAAGTGGACTCAGGTGAAAACTTCCCCTCCTTGATGGAGGAAGTAAGAAGTTGTTTTTGAAGAATTGTTGAGTGCGATAGAATAAATCATCAAACTGACGGGCGACATCGGACCTCTGCGTTTATGCTTTCACCGGATAGAGATCTAAACGGAGAAACTGACAGAACCCTCAGGTGTGATTTGTCACTTTCTTAACCCTCTTCCTGACTTTCCCCCGTGTTCCCAGGTCTTTGTGGACCAGCTCACGAGCAGAGACATGGAGTTCATCGGAGACTCCATTTTCCCCAGCATCGATAAGGACATCGTGGCTAAGATGGTGGAGTTCAGCAACAGGGTAGGTTGGTCCGCCCCTCCGTCGTACGACTGGCCTTCACCTAACGCCTCTGACAAACGATTTATGAAGGATTGTCTCTGCCTCTTGACAGCTCGTCCAAGAGGTGTGTGTGGAGCGGAGGTGGGGTCAGAAAGGAAGCCCCTGGGAGTTCAACCTGCGCGACATGTTCCGCTGGTGTCAGCTGATGCAGGCGGACCAATCACCGGGCTTCTTCAACCCAGGCCAGCATGTATCAGTGGTGTACGCGGACCGGATGAGGACGGAGGCGGACAAAGCTCAGGTACGCCGCTTCAGCGTTGTGGTTTTGGACAGTGGGTGTGGCTTATGCCCAGTGGGTGTGGCTTATGTCCAGCAGCCGGGCTGAGTATGAGTCATAATTTGGTTATCGGAGGTTAATGTGGTCAAGGGAAAGAGTTTTAGGGTAGTCAAGTTTTAGAAAGTATGGGACGGAACTTTAAAGTATTCCATAATGAAATCTCAGGAGGCGTTTCTGGATTTGGGTCCAAACTCACACCTTTTTATTTATTTTTTTCATAAATTGTACAACCAGCTAGGTTAAATATGAAACTATTGAATTTATGACATCCAGTTTTTTGTTACTGTTTCAAAGAGGCGTGGCTAGATCTTCAGCGGTTACTGTTAATGTTGGACCACCAGATGTAATAAAGGCGATGGAGTCCATGTTAATGGTTTAGTGGAAAGTAGAGCTGACTGTCGTTTGGATGTGTTTTAATGCTTAATTCTTCTCACTAGAGGACTTGTCCAACAACAGATATGAGTTTGTGAACCCCCCCTGTCCCACTCAGGTGCTGTCGGTGTTCAGGAAGGTGTTTGGGGCGGACTTTGAGCCCTACAGCGGCTCCAGAGAGTTCCACATCACCCCCCTCAACCTGCAGGTCTGTCAGAGGAACCGCTCCTCAAACGGAGGTTTTTGGTTCGGAAACATTTAAGGAGTTCTTCATGAATTTCCCTTGTAGGTGGGCTTTTCTGTGCTGCAGCGCAGCGGCGGCGCCCCTGTGGCCCTGGACCCCCCGTTGTCCATCACACATCATACTCTGCGGCCCCTGGAATCCCTGATGAAGTGCGTGGAGAAGGGCTGGATGACCATACTGGTGGGCCCCACGGCAAGCGGGAAGACGAGCCTGGTGAGACTGCTGGCCCTGCTGACCGGACACCGCCTCAGGGTCATGGCCATGAACAGCGCCATGGACACCACAGAGCTGCTGGGAGGCTTCGAGCAGGTGGGCCCGTTTGTCCGGTCGCTGTTGGTGTCTGGGAGCAGCAGAAAACATAACTCTGAACCCTTCCTTCCAGGTGGACATCATGCGGCCGTGGCAGCAGGTGCTGGAGAGCGTGGACTATATAGTTGCCATGGTGATAAGACGTGGCTTGATGTCGCTGGATGTTGGGGTCCAGGACACGGAGTTCCTGCTGCAGACCTGGGGTCTGTTCTGCCACTGGCTGAAGGAGGAGGGTCTGCAAAGAACAGGAGGAACCGTCAACGCGGAGGCTCTGAACAAGCTGGAGGTCATCATCCTCCTCCTGCAGAAACTCAACACCAAGCTGAAAGTGTTCACCGGTAACGGACTGACCGGTACCGAAGAAACTCTTTTCATTGTCACTCGTGTTGGATTTGTCTTTCTAAGGATGAGGTGACGCTTGTGTTCCAGACATGTCCAAACTGCAGAAGGACTTCACTCTTCTGAAGGAGCGCCTGGCTCAGCTGGAGGACGGCTGGACCAACGGAGGCTTCGAGTGGCTGGACGGAATGCTGGTCCAGGCCCTGCAGGCCGGAGACTGGCTGCTGATGGACAATGTCAACTTCTGCAGGTGAGGAGAGGAGCACCTGAATATGCCAACAAATCAGACGTGAAGCTTCACAAAAACGCCACCAATGATGATCTATGTGCTCAGCGCCTCTGTCCTGGATCGCCTCAACGCGCTGCTGGAACCCGGTGGATCCCTCACACTCAATGAACGAGGAGTCATAGATGGGAAGACCCCCAACATCAGCCCCCATCCTAACTTCAGGTAGGAGCTCAGGCTTGTTTGGGGTTTGCAGTCATCAAAGAGGGTCGATTCTCAGCTTCTGTGTGTGCGTCCGTGTGTGTGTGCGTGTGTGTGTGTCTGTGTGTGTGTGTGTGTGTGTGTGTCTGTATGTGTGTGTGTGTATGTTTGTGTGTCTGTCTGTGTGTCTGTCTGTCTGTATGTGTGTGTGTCTGTCTGTGTGTCTGTCTGGGTGTGTTTGTGTGTGTGTGTGTGTGTGTGTGTCTGTATGTGTGTGTGTATGTTTGTGTGTCTGTCTGGGTGTGTTTGTGTGTGTGTGTGTGTGTATGTTTGTGTGTCTGTCTGTGTGTCTGTGTGTGTATGTTTGTGTGTCTGTGTGTGTGTGTGTCTGTGTGTGTGTGTGTGTATGTTTGTGTGTCTGTCTGTGTGTGTGTCTGTCTGTGTGTCTGTCTGGGTGTGTTTGTGTGTGTGTGTGTGTGTGTGTCTGTATGTGTGTGTGTATGTTTGTGTGTCTGTCTGGGTGTGTTTGTGTGTGTGTGTGTGTCTGTATGTGTGTGTGTATGTTTGTGTGTCTGTCTGTGTGTCTGTGTGTGTATGTTTGTGTGTCTGTCTGTGTGTGTCTGTGTGTGTGTGTGTATGTTTGTGTGTCTGTCTGTGTGTCTGTGTGTGTATGTTTGTGTGTCTGTCTGTATGTCTGTGTGTCTGTCTGTGTGTCTGTCTGTGTGTCTGTGTGTCTGTCTGTGTGTCTGTCTGTGTGTCTGTGTGTCTGTCTGTGTGTCTGTCTGTATGTGTGTGTGTGTGTGTGTGTGTGTGTGTGTGTAGGTTGTTCCTGGCCATGGATCCTTCACACGGCGAACTCTCCAGAGCCATGAGGAACAGAGGGGTGGAGGTTTACATCCCAGGAGAACATGAGGGGGTCTGCTGGGACACCCTGGACCTGAAAACCCTCCTCCACACCGCGGGGGTGACCGGGGACTGTGTGTGTGACCTTCTGATTGAAATCCACAAAAGCATCAAATCAGCCATCTGGGGTAAGCGCCGAGTGATGACGACAACCGCGTTGTTTCTGAAACCCAGAATCTCTGCAACCCATCAATCATGCACCGACTAACACCATCTGTGATTCTGCTGACTCCCTTACATCATGACCTCATGACCTCATGACATCATACATTCGCTCATGACATCATACACTCACACATTCCATCTGCACACGTTTTATTTTAACTCGTATTACATTCTCTTTATCGATATGCCTGCACTTTATTTCTATATTATATGATATGATATTATATTATATTACATTACATTATATTGTTTATTTTCTTTATGTATATACTGTGTAACATGTGATCGATAAAGGAGAGATTATTATTATTATTACATATTTATTTATTTTATATATATGCAGAATAAATTGTATAGAGAATTGAATTTTTCAGACTCCCCCGCCTCATCAGTGGCGTCTCTCCTCCACGCCGCCGCCCTGCTGTCCTGTCAGCTGCAGAGAGGCGTGGACTTGCCCAGCGCCCTGCAGCACGCCTGCGGAGAGGCCTACTCCCTGTGCCAACGCGCCGCCGCCAGCCAGAAGGTGTCAATCAACTCTGATCCGTTTACATCACAGGCTCTTATTAGGACCAGTATCTGAGTGTCATCCACCATGAGTTGTCTGTATCCGATCGTTCAGAACACTGGTACCCGGCTTAGAACCTCGCATTCACTGACGATCCTGCTGAGCGGCCCCTTTGACCTGGGGTGTCCCTCCAGGGCTCCGTCCTAGGCCCCTTACCCTTCAGCATATAAATGCTGCTGCTGGGTTTCACTATACTCGGGTTCCGTCACATTTTTCCAGAAGAAAAAGAAGAAGACTGGACCAAACATCTGAGCAGGACGTTAAAGGGGTCAAGGAAATGCAGTAATTCTCTCCTCAGCAAATAATAATCAGCCGCCATTTTTAAAACGACCACCCTGACCTCCACTCAGTCTGTACAGTTTTCTATAATTTACACTTTGATATGAACAAATTCATCACAAAGGCAATTAAAAAACAACTTGACTTCAAAAGAAATCTAGAATTTCACTGTTGGTGTTGACAGAACACGTTCTCATGTTTTTGGACCTGCATAAGAACGTGTGCTGTCTCTCCCTGCAGCAGGCCCAGCAGATGATCGAGCAGCACTTGGCCATCCTGGACACGGAGGACTGGGGCAGCGGGCTGCTGTGTGCCGGAGTTTGGCCCGACGGCTTCCCCTCTGCCCTCCTCTCCACCGAGGATTCCTGCTTCTCCGCCGTTCTCCGTGACGGACAGGTCCTCTCCTTCTGCCTGAACACGCTCAGCATGCAGGGCAAACGGTGAGCAGAACACGACACACGGCCGCCACTAGGATCCCGGGTAGAACACGCCCGCAATTCTTCTGGGGAGAGATTTCCAATAATCGTTTGGTCCACAGGAATCGTCCACTGAGCCTGAGCGACCTGCAGAGGGCGCTGCAGAGCAGCGGCGTCCACGAGGGTCTGGTGTTCTCCGGAGGAGTGGTGGATCTGGCGGATGGAGATGCTCTGCGGTTGGTCCCAACGGCAGTGAGAGTCCTGACGGAACGGGCCTCCCACGCAGACTGGATCCTCCGCAGCAGCTGGCTGTCACACCTCGGGAAGAGCAACAAATACGCTCCTGGTGAGCGACAGACAGACAGGCAGGCAGGCAGACAGGCAGACCGAGACAGCACCAACTTACACAGACAGACAGGCAGGCAGACAGGCAGACCGAGACAGCACCAACTTACACAGACAGGCAGACAGGCAGGAAGGCAGACAGGCAGGTACGCAGACAGGCAGGTACGCAGACAGAACGACAGGCAGGTGCGCAGACAGAACGACAGACAGACAGACAGACAGAACGACAGACAGACAGAGCGTCTCCTTCTGTTCAAAGGAGACATTAATGTTTAGCATCTTTGCTAGTACTTGACTCTATGGTTCTGTGATGACCCTAACCCAAACCCTACTGGAGATCAGAACTGTCCATGGGGATCCACCGCTCTGGAGCCTAATCCGTGTGTTTGTCGAATCTTTCAGATTCTGCTCTGGTCCAGGTGGAAGCAGGGAACCGGGCCCTCAAGGCTGTGTTCGGTAGTAAACTGGCCGCCAAGGGAAAGTCACTGGCAGAGCTGCTCCAGCCTCACAGCACCGGTAAACTCTTTACAGAATGTGAATGTTGAAAGTTCTCTAGAATCAGGAGAGTTTGAAACCATTGATGTTTAAATCAGGTGTGTTTGTCACACGGCACCGATCCGAGAGAACTTGACCCGTTTTACATGTCAATACTCCTGTCAGTGGATCATTTTGATCAATCACAGAGCAGGAGTCCGTCTCTCCTCACTTCTCTTTCTTCTACGTTTCTTCCTGAGTGACTGTTAGAAGAAACTGGAATACCATCCTACACATTACCCTTCCCTCCTCAGTCCTGCTTCTGGATCCCAGAACCCAGAACTTCTGCATCCTTTCTTTAATCTCCATCCAAACCCTTTTTTCGTAGTCAGGATGATGATTTCAAAAACACGTGGTTGGGTTGTAACCGCGCTCTGCCTCCTTCCAGACGAGTACAGGATTCTGGTGGACATGCGATGGAACAAGCAGTACTTGGATATTTTAGCCAACAAGTGCAACTTTGAAGATGAGGAGAGATACACGGAGTTCCTGGAGGCGCTGAACGCGGTTGCTAACAGGTACGGTAGAAGGCTAACAGGTAGGCTTAAAGGCTAACAGTTAGGCTAGGAGGCTAACGGGTAAGGTAGAGGGGCTAACAGGTAGGGTAGAGGGGCTAACAGGTAGGGTAGAGGGGCTAACAGGTAGTGTATAGGAGTTAACAGGTGGGGTAGCAAGTTTTCTCTGCTGAAAGAAGTTTTACCTGAAGGTTAAAGAATGGAGTAAATGATGCAGTGCGAGGTTGAGGCGGCGCTGTGGTTCATAAATATCTGAAAGCATTCATCCCTTTCTTGCATAGTGATCATCTATTAAATGCATGAAGAATGTTCTGAAAGGTTCTAACTCTGCGTCTGCTGCAGGATTGTTCTGATGATGGACAGAGAGGAGCGCTCAGTCGTCTGCACCTGCGCCATCAACATCTCTGCTCACAACTGCTCTCTGAGAATAGCCACAGGCTTCAGCAAAGGTACCAGCAGAACTCCTCATGCAGTGGGCCCTCAGCTGACCCCGGGCTGTAACTGGGTCCCGGTTAGTGATCCAATGTGTGTCTCCCTCGTCTCACAGGGACTGTTGACATCAGTCACCTGCCCCACCCGGTGCTGATGCACCTGAGGACCTTCTTCGACCTGTGGGACTCCTTCACCCTGCAGGCTGTGCAGAGCGGACAGCCGAACATCTCTGACCACATCATGTTTGAGGTCAGAACTCACCCACTGTGTCACCGCATCCCCGGTTCTGTTCAACGTTACCTCTGCTCCTGCTGCATCTGCAGCTCCTGCTGCATCTGCAGCTCCTGCTGATACCACTCTCATTACTAGACCTATTATGAGTTCAGACGGGTTCCTTATAAAGTTCTCCTGGCTGTTCTGGTGCGTTTAGATCCTTCAGCTGCTGCAGTGGCTGGACCGGTTCTGGGACGTCTGCAGCACGTTGCCGGCGGACTCTCACGGCATCTCTGTGCTGTCTCTCCACTGGCAGTGGGTGCAAAAGCACCTCATCCTCCGGCTGCCCCAGCTGCTGCTGGGAGACAACGGCGCCACACTGGAGTAAAGACTTTTCTCCTCTCTGCATGATTGAACTGCTATTATTACTTCTCCTAGTTAAACAACGGTAACTTTGTGCTTCTGCTTACCGACACCTGTGTCTGTTCTGCAGGGGTCACCAGGAGCTGCAGGCCGTCTCCACAGCCATCCAGACCGTGCTCTCCACCCCCGTGTCCGTGGCCACGGCGCTCAAAGGCATCCAGAAGACCCTCGGGAAAGAACTTCCAATCAAGGTCTGGAGACGCCTCCGCCACTCTGTTCTTCATCGGATCATGTTTTCATCGTCCAATCTAATGTCGGTTTCAGACCACGTGATGTTCTTGTCCTACGTGATGGTCTTCCAGGATTAATCACGTAAGATCAGGGCATCACAGGGCCGTCAATTCTAGCTGCGTCCTGTTAACGCTACCAGCTCGACCCCAACCGCTCCTTCCCCTCTAGTCATGTGACTTCGGTGAGGAGGCGGGTCGATCAGGACTACAGACGCAGGCTGTGTTGTGGTAGAGGTCTTCTTAGATGTCAGGCAGAGGACAATGTATGTCCTTCAGTGAGATCTTCATTGCTGTTCCTCCTTACACCAAATGACATCATCAACCTCAAAATGGGTCGGCAAAGAAATTCTGACATGTTAGACTTTTTGGGAAGACCTAGACCGCAGATCACTATTCCTCGATTATGTCGTAACTCAATACCTGATGTTCAGTCGTTGTCTTCACAGTCGGGCCAAATTCAAGAAGTTTGTGGGGAATAACCAGAACAGGCTGTGGTGATGTCTGAGCCCGGTATCATAGAAGAACCTCTCTAACCCTGGTGTTTCTCCTTCACCAGCTGGAGTCGGTGGCTGAGTGTGCGTCTCGGCTCCGGCTCCTCAGTAAGGTCCTCGATGTGAGCAATCTCCGGCTGGACGCCGCCTCAGGCAACTGGAAGCAGGAGCTGGTCCGACTCCAGGGAGCTGGACTGGGTTTGGACATCAAAGAGAGCCTGCTGGAGGCCTGTGGCCTGGTTCTGCTGGCCAATAACCAGCTGGATCCACAGAAGTCTGGTGAGCAACAGTTCTGGCTAAAGGCAGATGCCTTTCTCCTCATCAGGCGCTCTTAAAGAACTTTTACCACTCGTATAAGTCCGTTTCCATGGTTCCGGGTCAAACTCATTCTGTGGGTGAGATCGGTCTGAGGGTGTTTTGGATATAACTCAAAAACAAAACTATTTTTAAACATTTTCTAAATATTCTTTTTAATTCGTAAATGTAAAGAAAATATCACAGCAGCAGAACCTTCAGGGTCCATTTCCAGCAGTTGATGATTACCTGTTTATCAGAGGTTCTTGTTGTATGTGGGTCTCCAAACCTGGATTTTCTACTTTTAATGCCAAGGGTCTTTACGTGGGGGTTTATTTGATGATGTTTCCATACTGCGGCGTGTGACGAGGCGTGTGACGAGGCGTGTGACGAGGCGTGTGACGAGGCGCTGATCATCTCGTCTGGTTCCACCTCTGTGATTCTCGAGGGTCTCTTTATTTGATTGTTCCTGTATTTGTACATCAGGTGTGTTGGAGAGGTTGGTGTCCAGCGTGGAGCAGCAGCAGCGTCAGATGACCTCCAGAGGGCTCCTGGTGGTCCGCTCCTCCTCTGAGGTGGGGGAGGAGTCGGGAGATGGAGTCAACCTGAGCAAAGAGGAGCTGCAGCAGCTCAGCCGCAGAGCCCAGCTGTGGCCCCTGATGGAGGAGGTGGCTGTGCTCAACCAGCTGCGACTCAGCACCGACCTGCTGCACCTGTCCGTGTCTCCTGGGTACGAGTGAACCTTCTCCTCAGCGGCGTGTTGATGCTGCCTGAGCGCCGAGCGGCTGAAGAACTCTTCCTCCTCTTCCTTTTCAGTTGCCAGGAGGCTGTGGACAGCTTACGGCGAGAACTCTCCAGACATCTGCGCTTCTGCCTCCAGTCCACGCCCATGAATGTCAGTCAGCTGCAGCCACTCTGGTTCCTGCTCAGCAGCGACCGGGTCGGTACCGTTCTCTCTTCAGCCTCATGTTTAAATGGTGTTTGTGGGTCAGGGTTAGTACGTGGCGTCCATGAGGGTAGAGACACTGAGAACAGGATGTCAGTGAAGCAGGAGGTTGGTGAGGTTTGGATCCATCAGCGACCCGGCTCTGAACATCAAAAAATGGAGAGAAATGGTGGCACCGCTAGAAAACAACCCGTGGGAGAAGATGGATCTCGGTCTCACCATGTCTTCAGTCTTTATTCCAACTCCTGCTAACGTCTCCACTAGTAAGCCTTCATCCGAGCAGGGGGAAGATCTGGTGCAGGATAAAAGCATGAAAGAACAAATCAATCCTTTTTATCCTTTTATCCTCACATTGTGGCCCCAGAGGTCAGTTGACGGCACCGGTCGTAAACTCCTTGATTCGGATGAAGGTCTACTAGCCCAAACTGATAAAGGAGCTACGAGAACGCCGCTCACGACTCCTCTCTCCTCCAGCCGACCGAGGAGCTGCAGTTCGTGTGGTGTGAGCTGCTGTCAGAGGCTCTGGCTGCCCTGTGGACCAGCAGCGTGACCTCCGACCCTGATCTGTGGCTGAAGTGGGACCCGCTGAGACCTGAGAGCCGGCCAGCTCATAAGCTGCACCCGGGAGCCGACAGAAAGGTACCGGCCGGCCGCTAACGTCTCCCGGTGATGGTACTTCAATCAGAGCCGTATTAATGTGTGTGTGTGTGTGTGTGTGTGTGTGTGTGTGTGTGTGTGTGTGTGTGTGTGTGTGTGTGTGTGTGTGTGTGTGTGTGTGTGTGTGTGTGTGTGTGTGTGT
>VRLP01007605.1:0-20885 GCA_009660295.1 Lophius piscatorius | reverse complement strand
TTCATAACAGGCTAATATCTCTGTATAGTTAGCTTCATAACAGGCTAATATCTCTGTATAGTTAGTTTCATAACAGGCTTATATCTCTGTATAGTTAGCTTCATAACAGGCTAATATCTCTGTATAGTTAGTTTCATAACAGGCTTATATCTCTGTATAGTTAGCTTCATAACAGGCTAATATCTCTGTATAGTTAGCTTCATAACAGGCTCATATCTCTGTATAGTTAGCTTCATACTAGGGCTAATATCTCTGTATAGTTATCTTCATAACAGGCTAATATCTCTGTATAGTTAGCTTCATAAGAAGGAAATATAAATGTATTAGGCTAAGGTTAAGATTACTGCGTAGTTAACTTTAGAATAGTCTAATGATACTGCATCGTTAGCTTCGTAACAAGCTAATAATACTGATATTAAGTTATATAAGGCCAATGCATACCTGGGTTTCTTTTGTTGTTTTTTTGCATACCCCATTTTTGGTTTAGTTTACCTAAATATGTAGCTAGCATCATAGTACCCTAATGCTAGCTGAGAGAATACATAGGTATGGAAATATGAATACAACGCAATACTATATAATGATCTAATGCTAATGTTTGTATTTGGCCAGCTTCATCAGTAGCTACAGCTAATAGCACAAACATATAAAAATTTCAATACATAATAATAATAAAACATTTGTATAGCTAGCTTCATGATAGATGACAGTGAACATACCAATACATGAGAATATAAATGAAAATTGAAATTAGGTGTCATAATGCTAACTTTGCTAGCTTGATCATAGCCTCAAAGTAGATGTTAACAAGTGACATAATGCTGAGGTAGCTAGCTTGCTTGTAGGCCACCAGTGCATGGTAATAACATTAATATGGAAATAAAAACATAGCATTATTTAGTGACATAACGCAAACGTTACTGCATCGCGATCTAGACGAGGTAACCTCCCGCTCAGAAGGAACGTCAACATGTTCATGAATACGTCTGAATCATTAGCATCATTTTATGTCTTCACGTGTGAATCTTAAATATTTAAATATAGAAAAAAAATGTAAACAGTTTTACTAAATTATGCTAAGCTAACGGCTAATGTGACTGCAAAGCTACTGAAACCCTGTCAACATCAGAGCGATGATCTGATTGGAGATTTAATCAACTGGGTCATCAGTGTATCTTGATCAGGGGCTTCTGAAGCATCAGTGGATGCAAACAGTCAGAACATTATGACCATTAGCATTCTGAGATAGCTGCTGAACCTGTAGTTCCATGTCAACATTACAGCTAGAGAGAAAAAAACTTATTCTGTCTGCTTTACTCCTCTATGTAGGGGGCAAAGGTCAAATGGGAGCTGGTGAGGCAGTGGGTTGAACTTCCTCTTCCTCGGTTCCTCCCTGACCCCTAGCTTTAGCTTCATCAACTAGAACCGGCCAAAATGGGCCGAACCTGAACTGGGATTTTAATGAAAACTAGTCTAGATGTCAGAAAAGTTCATCTGGTCCAGTAACGTCCAGAGTTTAAAGTTTTTAACCAAATTTGTACGTTAAGGCATTGTGATGTTACAAAGGACCAAAAAGGGGCGGGGCTAAGCTCCGGTCATTATTTCTTAAGGAGACACATTTTCGGGAGCTTTTGGCAATCTCCATGAAAAAACGGATTTGTGAGTCGCTACCAGATGTTGCTAGAACTCCTTTTAAATCAATTTTACTTTTGAGTAGCAGAGCAGACGAGTAGATGTACATTTACTCGCATAAAGGAAGTCTCTGTACGGACTTATAACGACTTCCCGTAAGGAACCGAAGCGTCTTAAAACGATAATGCACCGCCTGCCGACTGCAGCCAGAGGGTGATGCTGGTCTACTCTCCTGCCAAACAGGAAGTCAAGTCGAAACAGAGGAGAGGAGGTGTGCTACAAGTTCAGGCTGGTAGGTCAGGGAGGGGGCTGGGCCAGAGAGAGAGAGAGAGAGAGAGTAGAGAGAGAGAGAGCGAGAGGAACCTGTTTCTGTGATTTGGACTCGCCCCTTTAGAAAAAGAGGAGCTAAAAAAAAAAACATACACTGAGCAGGATGGTTGGATCTGACTTTAACTACCGGTAAAACACACAAAACTCTATCTATCTCTCTTTCCATCTATCCATCTATCTCCTTCTATCTATCTTTCTATCGGCTTCAGGGTGGAGACATATTTTTGTTTCCACCCTGTTTTAAAGTTCTGACTAAAAAGGTTGCTGTGAAATGAAAACATGTGTAATTATGAGGACGTCCGTCCGTCTGTCTGTCACTGCGCTGGATCTCAGGGACTCTTTATAGTTATAGTAGATTATAGTTCACCGAGTGTGTGTGTGTGTGTGTGTGTGTGTGTGTGTGTGTGCTTGTTAATGTTTGGCAGGGATCTTTCTTCACTGGGTGTGTTTATCTCAGAGGGTCGTTTTCACGTTGCAGGTTATAGGTTACTCCTTGAAATCGACAAAAGTAAGTGGACGGGATTTGAAAAGAGTTGCAGAGAAATGTTGGAAAACTAACAAAAATAAACGATTCAAGATTGTTTTTTTTTGACGGTAGCAAATAGTTTGATCTGAATACAGTAGAGGATATAGTATATTTATTAAAAAACATCATGCATTCACCTTTTTTTGGGGTCTTTCACACGACGTGGAGATCTGGTTATTACAAAACTCAGTATCCTGAAGACGAGTTCTCCTTTTTGTCCTGGAGCGATGTGTCGTTCGGAGCTCTCCTGAAAACGCCTTCGCTGCTGTTGATGAATAGTTACGGAGCTTGGATTGTTTTTCTACCAGTCTTACGCCGACGAAGAGGAAGAGGAAGATTTGAATTAAATAGACGATTGTCTAAAAGGGACATTTTTGATGTGTAGAAAAGTTTGCCTGCTGCTCTATTTTCAACAGATGCTTGTTTGAGAAAGTCTTGAGGTCCTTGAAGATGCCATAGAGGTCCTTGAGCCGGTTATTGAGGTCCTTGAAGATGCCAGAGAGGTCCTTGAGCCGGTTATTGAGGTCCTTGAAGATGCTACAGAGGTTATGAAGCAGGTTCTAAAGATCCTTAATGGAGATTCAGGTCTTGTATTTACCTGTTTAGGATTTAGACTCCCTGTTTTTGATGTGTGACCAGTATGAATAGAGCCACGCCCTCAGTCCAGACTGAGGTCAAAGGTTGACCCAGTGTCAGGCTGGTATCTGGGTTTATGATGTCACATGACCAAAGTACAGTAGGGTACCCTTTATAGTAGGGGTGTAACGATTCATCGATCTGGATCGGTATATCGGTTTGTTGAACAACGATTTTTTTGAAAGTAAAATTCCTACCTGTGCTCACCTGCAATGTTTGCCATATTCAGGCTCCTCCCCCATCAGCACACAGACCTGCGGACCAATGGGAACAGCCAGAGGCTGCAGTTTATTTTTGTCTTTTTAATCCGCTCTCTCTGAACGTTAGCGTTCACTTTGCCAGATAAACTTCTTTTTTTTTTAAATGGGTACATAATATCGTATGAAATTGATCGCAGGCTCCCGAATCAAATCGGAATCGTATCACGTTAGACATTGTGATATGGGCAAATATCGTATCGTCAAAATTATCGATAGAATATTGTATCGTGATGGCACTGATGATTTACACTCCTGCTATATAGTCACTAATTCTAGCTTCTCCAGCATGTTACGATCAATGTTAGCTTATCCACCAGGCTAAAATCAATGCTAGCTTCTCCAGCATGTTAACAATAATGTTAGCTTCTCAATCATGCTACCGTCAATGTTAGCTTCTCCGACAGGCTAAAATCGATGCTAGCTTCTCCAGCATGTTAACAGTAATGTTAGCTTATCCATTATGCTACCATCAATGCTAGCTTCTCCAGCATGTTAACGCTAATGTTAGCTTATCCATTATGCTACCATCAATGTTAGCTTCTCGAACAATCTAAAATCAATGCTAGCTTCTCCAGCAAGTTAACATTAGTGTTAGCTTCTCCAGCATGCTGCTATCCATGTTAGCTTTTCCACCAGGCTAAAATCAATGTTAGCTTCTCCACCAGGCTAAAATCAATGCTAGCTTCTCCAGCATGTTAACATTAATGTTAGCATTACCAGTTTCTTTAGTTGGCAAATATTAATCTTAAGCCAGAGTCCGAGGTCTTCATTATAGTTTTATCAAAGGGGGACAGGTCTGGATGGCCCAGTCCAGTCCAGATCCCGGGTTTCTTGACTCCGAGGCCACGCTGTCGTACTTTGGCACAATGTCACTTTATAATCTCACAGGAAATAACATAGCAGCAGATGTTACCCCCAAAACATTAAATTTTATGGTGTGGTCCGCCGTCATACACCGATTAGCCATAACATTATAACCACTGACAGATATAGTCAGAATAACATTGATTATCTGGTTACTATGGTTACCTGTCAGTGGACGGGATATGTTGGGCATCAGGAGAATCATTTCATCCTGAAGTTGATGTTGGAAGCAGGAAGAATGGATAAACACGACGACGACTGGGTCAGAACATGGCCGGAACTGAGAATCTCTAGTAGGGCGTTCAGTGGTAAGAATCTAACAAAGGGGTCTAAGGGGGGTCAATGATGATCACGGGGATGAAGATTAGGCCGGGTTGTCCGATCCCAAGATCTGCTGTCACACAAACTATGTTGGTTCTGATAGAGGTGTCAGAACAGTGACATCAGAGCTGTGTAGCCAAAGCCCAGTCAGAGTGACCTCTGACCCTGTCCACTGCAGAAAGCTCCTACAATTAATCCGTCAATATCGGAACAGGACCACGGAGCGATGGAAGAAGGTGGTCGGGGTTTTTTTTCTACATCATGTGGAGACCCGATGCATTTGTGTGGCTTAACTGGGGAAGAGACGGAACCAGGATGTGTTATGAGGAAGAACACCGGCTAGTTTTCTCCATTGGGTCAAGTTCTTCTGGGAAACCTTGGGTCCTACCATTCACGTGGATGTTCCTTTGACACGTAGCACCTCTCTAAACATGGCTGCCAACCAAGTGCCCCCCTTCATGGAAACGGTTTTCCCTAAAGGAGTGACCTCTTCCAGCTAGATAAAGCTCCCTGACATCCTGCAGAAGTGGTTCTGGAATGGTTTGAGGGATCTCAACAACTGGTTCAAGGTTTTAACCGGGCCTCCAAATCCCCGACATCTCTATCTCATCCAACATCTGTGGGATGAGCAGAACCAACAAGTCTCCAGTCTTCAAGTCTACAACAAGGTCTGCTGGAGTCCAGGCCTCCACGGGTCAGAGCTGGTTATAATGTTATGGCTGGTTGGTGTAAACAGGAACAGATACAACAACTTTATATTTCCTGTTTTGTCAAACTTGATCCGAAATGAATATCGTCCTTTTTTTAAAAATATTTTTCTGAACGTTCTGGAATTGTACTAGAAGGAAAGCAGGTGTTGCATTATGGGATATTATTACAGTATGTGTGATTCATCCGCAGACATTTGGGGAGAGCGAGGAAGAAGTGAATTATGGGTAACTTCTGCATATCCAGTCCAGCTAGAATCAGTCTGGTTTTGTGGTAAATTGAAATCGTCCTCTCTGATTGGTCGACAGGGCGTGTTCCGCCATCGAGCCTCGACCTCGGTGTAATGATTGACAGCTCTGTGGGTTTTTGCTTTCTCCCACGGGTGCGTCCTGCAGTGAACAGAGTTGGTGTGTGCTGCATTCCTGGCAGGGTGGGTGTGGCGGTCGGAGCGGTGGGGGGAGGGGTCGACTGCATTTCAGCACCTCAGGCTCTCTCGCACACCTGAGTCATGTGACTCGGAGCAGGTTAGACCGTTTGTCTCAGAGCTGGATAATTTGATTCACCGACCGATCGACGCCCACAGACGACCGACAATAAACACCAGCGACTCAGACAAAGATACCAAATTACCAGTTTGCGACATTAAAAATGTCTCGATGAGGTGAAGGGTCGCACAAACAACCCGAGTCTGCGATGTCTCTGCTTGTTTACACTGAAGGACAGAAAGCGGTGACGTTTCACGGAGTGACGCGGCGTCACGAGTAAGAGAGGCACCTCAGAAACAATCCATCAACGAAGGATCTCAGCAACGTCAGGAATATTTAGTTGGTTTTCGGCTTCTTTGAAGTAGCAGCTGGTAGCTTCTAGCTGCTAACAACTGCAAGCTAGTGACCCACCAAATTTCAACTAGCTGCTAACTGCTAACTGCTACTGGCTGCTAACTGCTACTGGCTGCTAACTGTTACTAGCTGCTAAATGCTACTGGCTGCTAACTACTAGCTGCAAACTGCTACTGGCTGCTAACTGCTACTAGCTGCTAACTGCTACTGGCTGCTAACTGCTACTAACTACTAGCTGCTACTGACTGCTAACTGCTAATGGCTGCAAACTGCTACTGGCTGCTAACTGTTACTAGCTGCTAAATGCTACTGGCTGCTAACTACTAGCTGCAAACTGCTACTGGCTGCTAACTGCTACTAGCTGCTAACTGCTACTGGCTGCTAACTGCTACTAACTACTAGCTGCTACTGACTGCTAACTGCTAATGGCTGCAAACTGCTACTGGCTGCTAACTGTTACTAGTTGCTAACTGCTACGGGCTGCAAACTGCTACTGGCTGCTAACTGTTACTGGCTGCTAACTGCTAATGGCTGCAAACTGCTACTGGCTGCTAACTGTTTCTAGCTGCTAACTTGTACTGGCTGCAAACTGCTACTGGCTGCTAACTGTTTCTAGCTCCTAACTGCTACTGGTTGCTAACTGCTCAAATTGTGGTCTTTGGTTCGGTAGGTAGAACTGTTGGAATTTTGAGCGTTCAATCCGAATATGTAGATCTATGACAACTTTGCAGCCAGAACATAATGACCACCTGCATCCCGAGAAGCTACTGAATATGTAGATCTATAATATATATATATATATATATATATATATATATATATATAGAGTTAAAAATGTCAGCATTACTGCCAGGGAGAAAATTAGTTTAGGAGTCGGTCGGTCGGTTGGACTTCCTGTTTCCCTTGGCCTCTGTTAGCCGTAAGTTTATGTCCATTAGCTTTCAAATTAGCATCGCTATAACTAGCACAGATTGTCCTACATTTTCATGTCAAAATACAATTTTTACGACAAGATTTTTTGTTTTTACACCGCATTATACGCCAAGGCCAGAGTCTGGAGAAAACACTCGACTTTACTGCTTAGACTTTTAATCACATCTCTAGGTTAAAGCGTTGAGAAGCGACGTGGCGGTAAAGAGCGGCCTCTGACCTCTGACCTCTGGTCTCGCCTTTTCAACATTAGCTCCTAAAAGAAAGTGTATTTTAATATGTGAATGCGATTTCCCCCAAAAAGGATTTAGCGAACCGCTGTCAGAATATATGACACACCATTCCCGATCAATCAGACTATTTGTATGTACTTTTCGTGTATGTGGTGACACTATTATGGGATGAGCGGCTTGGTGAAAAAAAAACGCGGAGAGCCAATTATTGACGAATACAAGAAATTCTGTTCCGTCGGTTGTTCTTCTCCATCTTAACTATTGTTCCCTCACAAAGAGAGGAAGCGCACACGTACACCAGGGTGTGATGTCACAGAGGGGAGGATCTCCACCGCCTTGTAGGCGGGACTTGGAGCAGACAGGAAGAGCAGACACTTCCCTGAGTAAACAGAACAGGCCTGAGATCAGCCTCCTGCTATTGTTCTGAGTAGGAAGCATCATTCTGTCAAAGTAGCAGTACTCTGAAAATACTCCACTAACACTCAGAGTCCTGCACTCTGAAGTAACAGTATATGAGTACTGGCAGCTAGAAGTACTCTAGAGTACTGACGGGTGAGTAGAAACCTTCCCTGTCAGTGTTGAGGTCTTATCCCTAATGGATTTAGGTTGATGTTGAATCTATAGAACTGCATCATCAGACTAGTTACTATGTAAGTCCCTGTTCTCTGAGAGATGTCAGCACAAAAGTAACATCAGCTGATCCTTCCCGGTGGGACTGGTATGGCTAACATTAATGCTAAGGTAGTTAGCGAGGGCTTTACCAGCGCGCTGATGAGCCAGACACACATTACATTTTTTTTAAAAAAGATTAGCGTTAGCCACGTTAAGAAGTGAAGCTGTCTGAGCGGCAGGATGGTTTCACGCCGAGAAAAAGTGCCGAAGATGCGACGTTTGATCTGAGAGTGTCGATGAAGAAGAGCAGAGAAGGTCAGAAGGAGTTGAACCGAGTCTTAGTGGATTTTAGAGAGCGCTTACCACGGAGTGCAGAGGATGGAATTGTTGGATTCCATGAGGGAGTCTGGAGAGATTGAGGTGGGACTGCACCAAGGATCGGCTCTGCACCCCTTCTTGTTTGTGCGATGGACAAGCTGAAAGACGCGGGCGGGGATTGTGGCGTTCGCAGACGACATTGCGATCTCTAGTGAGAGCAGGGAACAGTTGGAAGAAAAACCTGGCGAGGTGGAGGGGAACGTCAGTCGCAGCGAGGCCCAAATATTTGTGTGAACGAAAGAGAGGGAGAATGAAAAGAGTAGAAGTGAAGAAGGTGAAGAAGGTGAAGAAGGTGCCGGAGTTTAAGAACTTGTGGTCATGTGTTCAGGGCAATGGAGAGTGTAATTAATGGGTGAAGAAGAAAGAAGAAGTAAGGTTGATCTAGGGGCGGAGCCAGACAAATTTTATGGGATGGCACTGAATATTTATTTATTTATATATATATATATATATATGTATATATAAACAAATATAAACATCGATCAGCTTCCCAACCCAGCAGCATATTTATTATAATATTAAAACACGGTGCAGGGATTGAAGTATTTGTAACACAACAATGGTAAAGTGCCGCAAACTGCTGAAACTTCGAGTAACTGCTAGTTACTACATACCGCTAACTGTTACTAGCTGCAAACTCCTGAAACTACAACTAGCTGCTGTTGCTAGCTGCAACCTGTTAAAAAGTAGACCTAGTTCCTAATCTCTACTACTAGCTTCATTCTGCTCAACCTTCGATTATATGCTAATTGTTACGAGCCGCAACCCGCTAAAAAGTCAAAGTAACTGCTAACTATTACTAGCAGCTAACTGCTGAAATTACAACTAGATGCTAACTGCTACTAGCTGCCTACTCGCTTAAACTTCAACCTGATGCTGTCTGTTACTAGCTGCAACCCGCTGAAACCACAAGTAGCTGCTAACGGCTACTAGCTGCAAACTGCCATCGTCAACGACGCATGTTGGACGTTCTTTAGCCTTACAAACGTCACAGAACAACAACAAACACCAAAAACGTGGAAGGCCATCTTGTTTGGATGCAAAGATTAGGTGTTTTGGTGCCCCCTACTGGCCTTCTCACCACAGCGTTCTGAATGCTTCTGAGGCTCTGTGTGCACAAGGAGCGTTTTTGTCATAAGCTCAGGACTTTTCTGAACCACAAAGGAGAAACTTTTGGTTCGGCCCCTCCGGCGAACCACGGTGAAACCGCCTCGACGAAGAGGAGCTCCTTTGTTCGGTTTGGGCGCCTTCTACCCGCTGAAAAACTTGAAAGCAGTGTTATAAGCAGCATCTAAATCAGTTTTAACACAAGGAGCAGGAAGGTGCCGATGTAAGGAAGGATTCTACCTGAGCAGGTGGAATCACCTGAGCAGGGGGCGGAGTCTGCGGTTTAGCAGGAACAGCTGAGGCGGTCGAGTCTGGGAGGTTTAGAACAGTGAGAGTGAGGATCACCGGGGCAGACAGGTGAGTCCCTCACTGGTTCAAGTAGTCCACGTCATGTGATTATGGGGTAACCATGTGACTCCCAGCCCGACGTGCCCGAGGGAAAGATGTCATGAGGTTAGCATCACATTCGCTCCACGAGCGAAGGAGTGCAGTCTGACTTGTTCCGACAGGAACAAACGCATAACTGTCATTCCTGAGTTCCTCATCAGATGCAATCCACACCGCGCCGCCATCTTCACCTGGCCGGCTCCCATTAGAGAGAGCCTCGGCGCTGAAAGGCGTCGTTGGAACTGAAGGCCGTTGATCTGAGCGTCACAGAAACCATCGCAGGCGACAGAGACAGAAGCGGAGATGTTGAGTTTGTTCAGTCTGAACTGATGTCACTTTCCTCCGTCAGCTTCAACGTCACCTGCCAATCTACCTGAGGGGGAAGGGGTAGGACCTCAGGATCCAGGGGCCATCACCATGGCGACGGCCTCCTCCATCCTTGGCAAAGGTGAGTCACTGTCTCATTAAAGACAGATGCGTCAACAGCGGGGAAATCCAGCTTAGCATTAGTGGTACTATTAGCAGTGGACATTAATGCTATAAATGCTAGAAGTATTAGCATTCATTCTAGGAACATTTTTTAAATTTTAGCAGTACCTGTGTTTACATTAACAGTGTTAGCAATAATTGTAGGGGTTCATGCTATCAGTATTAGCATCAATTGTAGCAGTGGCATCGATTATGTTAGGGGAGATAAGCATCTATTTTAGCCTCTGGCAGTGATATCGTTAGCCGTGTTAGCGCTGATTTGAGCAGTATCCAGTTATCACTAGCAGCGGTAGGGTTAAGACGAGTCTTCTGAGAGGTTGGACACTAAAGAAGGACAAATTGACTCGTAGCGATGGGTGAGGCAGGGAGACGGAGATGGGAAGGATGTGCAGCAGGATGGGGTGATGAAGGACAGAGATGGAAATGTGAGAAGTGAAGCATTAGCAGTGGTAATAGTATCAGTAGCATCATGATCAACTGGATTAGCATTAGCCCTAATAATGCCGGCAGTAGAGGCTTAAGCATATGGGTTAGCATGAGAATGTGATAATGTTAATGGAAGCAGCAATAGCATATGGATTAGCATTAGCTCTAGTCCTTAATTAACCCCTGTTCTTCAGTCCTGTTGTCTGATGCGAGGTCTGCAGGTCTGGGTCTGGTCCTCGTCCAGTATGAGTACGAATATCCGGATCGGGATGGGGTTCCGGTCTCCATCAAACCCAACGAGCGCTACGTCCTTCTGGCTAAGACCAATGACCACTGGTGGCAGGTCCGGAGTGACCGCAACTCCAAGCCCTTCTACATCCCCGCCAAATATGTCAAGGAGCTGCCGCCGGACTTCCCCTCACCTCTGGACTTTGCTGATCCACTCAGTCCGGAACCAGTGTCGCACCCCGTGGCAGCGCCGGTTCCAGTCCCCATCCCAGTTCCAAAGACATTGGAGGACCCCAAACCAAGATCAGGGGACGAGGTGACGATCCGGGTCAGACCTGACGCTTCCACCGGATACCGCAAGACCGAAAACCGGATGTCCACATTTGGTGTCCTGATGGACTTCCATGACTCATCCCCTCCCGTATCGCGTCATTCCGGCCACCCTCCTGGTGGTCCAGCAGAGACCAAGACTACGACGACCAGTGGGACGACAAACATTGCAGACGATGAAGTTAATAAAAAGCTCCTATCAGTGGACTCTGGGAAACATCGAGCTCCCAGTTTCAGTCCAGCAGACCCGCTCTCCACGCTCCGGACCTACACCCAGCCCATCCCCGTGGGAACGCCGGTGGTTCCCGCGTCGCCAGCAACGGATCCACCTGACAAGCTGGAGTCCCCAATAGAATCTGAGGAGGAGGATGTTGAGGAAGAGAGCAGCGGGGATGACAGCAGTGACAAGAAGGGATCCCCGAAGGAGGTGGACTCCACAAACCACATCTATGAGTCCATCCAGGACCTGAACTTGGACCTGGACGCTCTGGTGGGAGCCAAAGCGAGTTCTGGCGCGCTACTTGAACCTGAACCGGCATCTGAACCTGCACCTGACCCCACCGTGCCCCCCACTCAGGTAAGACCTTTTCAGTTTTTTGCTGGATTGTGGTTCTGGTCAGCACCTCAGTTACTGTCCAGACAGTCCAGTGTAGAAATACCTAACAGAACTGCCGCCATCATTTGCCCCGGTCCAGATACATTTTGGGAAATGTAGTCTGCAGTTTTTTGACAGTTGTGGGACGGTCATGTCATCAGTCGTCGTTTTTTGGAGTTCAGTCAGAGGTCTTCTCGTTATAAACACTCTCTGGAGCGTGCCACTTCCTGTACTGTCGTGTCACTTCCTGCAAAGTCCTGTCACTTCCTGCACACAGGAAGCTTAGAATCAGAGCAAAAGCACAGCTGACCTTTGACCTCCAGCACTTAACACACTCAAAAACTTCATTTTATCTGGTCCTATTTATTAGTTATTTATCAGCTCATGTGGTTTTATTTCCTTCTATTTATAAATAATTCATATATATTATAAATATTTATAATAGCTAGACTCCATCAATTATTTTTATTATTATTAATAATTATTATTTCCTTCATTTTTAACATCTATGATGTGTTTTTGCTATATTTATCGGGGGGGGGTCTGGTGATGTCAGAGCAGGATGTGATGAGGTCAGCAGGATGGAGTCATGTCACAGCCTCCAGGATGTGTTCAGGGTCAGACAGGAACATAGGACGAGACGACGCTGCAGCGACGTCTGCAGGATATTAGATTATTGGTCAGATTCTTTCAAAACAAAACTACCAAAAAAAACCTGAGGAAGAGTTTGATGATCCTCGGAGAAGATTGAAGCTGATTCAGATGGTGCGACTTCTCCTCTTCTAAGATTTAACTTCAACCAGCAGGTGGCAGCAACATGCTGTGAGATCAGCTCATAGGGGACTTCCTGTTTCTGATAGTTCTGGTTTTTTGAGCGGGGTCCACATCTCAGGGGAGGTTCCAGGTAGTTTGAAAGGACTACCTGGAATCACGAGTGATTGAATTTTCTGGGAGTCCTTGAAGGTTTTATGAAACTGAAAAGAGGTTTTAAGGAGGATGTGGATTTGGAGGCGGAGTTCCTCAGGAGGTTTAACACCTGAGGTCAGGTTCAGTCAGATTAAACTACTGTATAATACATTTAGGGCAGCCTATCGGAACACAAGGGGCAGGGCAACACAAATTCTGGGATACCTGGATGCTCATGATCTAGAGAGGTGGGTGTGGCTACACGCTGTAGGCGGAGCACAGAGAGTTGGGGGGCGGGGCTTCATTCAACGGGTGGCTGCAGAGAGCTGCAGTTTGAGCCTCAGTTTCAGACTTTGGCGTGAACCTGCCTGATGTGTTTGATGCTGAGGAGACTTTGATAGAGGCTCAAACAGAGTGATGCATCTTGGGTAAGTGCAGGCATCCTGGCTCTAACCTCGTTTCAGCTGTGCTCCTCTTCACCTTCTTCTTCAACGGGTTTAGCGGCTGTGTTATGAATAATGGATAGAAAACTTAGGAGTGTGGTCATGTGACACCTTTATGCTCAGTGTTTCACCGTGACATGTGAGATATGTGTGAATCATATCAAGATCTACAAAAACAAGAGTCTAAACTTTGACCTCAGACCTGACGGGAGGTCAGCCTTCTTCAGTTTACTGTGGAGAGAGTTTGGATGAGGTCATGTGATCAACGTTGTTTAATTACGTATAAGTACATGCCGTAGTAAGAAATATTAAAGTAAAAGGTATTAATGTTAAAGTAAGAAATATAAAAGTAAAAGGTACTAGTGTAAAAGTAAGAAACATAAATGTAAAAGGTACTAGTGTAAAAGTAAGAAATATAAAAGTAAAAGGTATTTGTGTCAAAGTAAGAAATATAAAGTAAAAGGTACTAGTGTAAAAGTAAGAAATATAAAAGTAAAAGGTACTAGTGTAAAAGTAAGAAATATAAAAGTAAAAGGTACTAGTGTAAAAGTAAGAAATATAAATGTAAAAGGTACTAGTGTAAAAGTAAGAAATATATAGTTAGAAACAACTAGAAGTTTTGTTATTTAATGGTAAATGCAGTTTGAAAACCAGACTCAGGAGAGGGTCCGACTCTTTTGAGTGTGTGTTTACACAGCAGAGGAGGAGTTCTTCCTGTGGGGCGGCGTTCTGTTCGTCCAGAGACAGATAGTGGAATCTGGAGACAGAGATAATGATCAGTACCAGTTTGTCCTGCAAACGTCTAAACGTTTCCCAAACACGGAGGTCTGAGGCCCCCCAAGCAGAAACCCTCATCCCTGCAGAGAAATATTCTCCCTTTAATCTCTCTCTCTCTCTCTCTCTCTCTCTCTCTCTCTCTCTCTCTCCCTGTAGGACCCCGTCTCACCTGACCCTAACTCACCCATCTACGCCAACGTCTCCAGTCTGAGGAAAACGTCTATCCCGCGGATCCCATCCCCCCCTCCTGGCCATGCCCCCGCAGCCCCTGTTCACGCCACCCCAGCTCCAGACCACGCCCCTTCATCCTCTATATCCCCCACAGCGATGATAAGTCCGACCACCTCTGTCGACCCGCTGGATGGATGGCAGGTAGGTGTCCTCTGATTGGTCGCTGATGAATTAAAAATTATTAACTTCAAAAATGTTGAACTTCAGGTTGAACTTCAACCAACAACCCAATTAGTGTGACATGCTAGCACCAACCCTGATATTAGCTTTACATGCTAGCACCATCCTGATATTAGCTTTACATACTAGCACCATCCTGATATTAGCTTTACATACTAGCACTATCCTGATATTAGTTTTATATACTAGCACTATCCTGATATTAGTTTTATATACTAGCACCAACCCTGATATTAGCTTTACATGCTAGCACCATCCTGATATTATTATGACATACCAGCACCATCCTGATATTAGCTTCACATAGTAGCACCATCCTGATATTAGTGCGACATGCTAACACCACCAGCATATTAGCACAACCATTTAGCACCATCCTGATATTAGCTTTACATACCAGCACCATCCTGATATTAGCTTTACATACCAGCACCATCCTGATATTAGTGTGACATGCTAGCACCATCTTGATATTAGCTTTACATACTAGCACCATCCTGATATTAGTGTGACATGCTAGCACCATCTTGATATTAGCTTTACATACTAACACCATCCTGATTTTAGTGTGACATGCTAACACCACCAGGATATTAGCGCAACAATTTAGCACCATCCTGATATTAGCACGACATGCTTAAACGGTCCTACTAGCGCCATTACTGATTAGCTGATTCTTTTTTCTCGTGTCAATTTTCCATTCAGTTGTCATCGCTCTGCTGCAGCATCTCTTCCTGTAACTGAGACTCACAGAGGAATTTAAAGTTTAATCAGACGTAATCGGACCCGCTCAGGTTTCTTCCAGTCAACGCTCACATTACAGAGAGGGGCGGCTGAGGGTTCAATGCCCTGCTCAAGGGCAGTGAATGTCTCACAGCGTAGGAGACGTTATTCAAACTAATGTCCTGATTTTGAGTATGGACACTAGGCAGAACCAGGAAACACCTGTCCAGTCAAACATGACATCATCAATACAAAGACAGGAAATAGCCAACGCTTTTATTTTTACCTTTTTATCTATTTTCTTTAAATTCATTTTTGGTGTTTTTTTTTTGTTTTTTTTACATAAAACAAAAACATAGAACACTTTAAATGGGACATTTAATCAGTTTACATTGCTGCAGTTGTGAGATACTCATTAGTGATTGACTGGAATGTAACTGTACCTGAATGCACCACGACTGCTTCACTGTTCCAGAAGCTCACAGACCACGACAGCGGGAAAGTCTTCTTCTTCCATCCTGTGACTAGACAGACCACGTGGTCCGACCCCCAGGGTGAAAGTACACCGACCCCGCCCCCCTTCTCCCCTGGCTCCCCTCAGGTACATTTTACAGATTGAGTCCGAATAAACAATTAATGAATATTCAAAAATAATCAGTACAAATAGCCTTAAAGGAGCAGCCCACCCAATAATGAAAATCTACCACCATCATTCACACGCTGGTGGGCAGCTAGCTGAATTAGGTAAAGACTGAGCTAACATGAGCCGGCCCATCAAACTTATTTTAGCTAGCCAACGAGCTAACATTAGCCAATCAACAATCTTTTTTAACAAGCCAACAAGCTAACATTGGATGGACTACAAATTATTTTGACTAGTAAACAAGCAAACATTAGCAGGTCGACAAACGTATTTTAGCTAGCCAACAGGCTAACATTAGCCAGTCATCAAATAATTTTAGCTAGCCAACAACTTAACATCAGCAGGTAAACAAACTTATTCTAGCTAGCCAACGAGCTAATATTGACTATTCATGAAAACTTTTTGGACATTGGTTAGAGCGCTAACGCTTTTAGCATTATTTTTGTGGTGTTACTAAAGCAGCTTAGAATTAGAATGTTAGGATTGCTTAATCATCGTTAGTTGATAGAACACAATATGGTGCTACCCAATCGTAGCACATTGATTAAAATGCGCTAACTTCCTGTCAGGGCTTTGTTGGTTGGGAGAAGCTGGTTGACGAGGTTTCTGGAAGAGTTTACTACCACAACCCGATCTCAGGGGTCACGTCGTGGGCTGTAATGGAGCCACACTCCCCCTCCTCACATTCCTCACCCTCTTCACCTACAGGACCTCCACCCACCAGGAAACACAACGACGTCCCGGTAAGAACAATAATGTAGTTCATAATAACGTACCATAGAGACCCGGTTAAACGTCAAAACTGATCTCAAGACCCCTTGATCCCAATAGACATTCTGTTATCTAGACTGGTTTTCATGAAATCCCAGTTTGGGCTCCTTTTAGCTGGTTTCAACTTTAAGATTGGGCGGAGCGATGAGATTGTATAGAAAATCATCGTTTCAAATTTCTTTCACTCCCTTAGTTTTTCCTCCAAATCCAGGATGTTGACACGAAAACGTAGGAAAATTTCTATTGACGCTAAATTGGAAGCTCACGGACATAATCTTATGGCTCATGGAGACCCGGAGCAACAGGAAGTCCAACAAACTGCCTCATAAAGTCGACAGTAGCAGTTTTCAATGTTGGCATTTTCAACTTTATCCACATAAATGATCGATATTCATCCTCAGAAGCTTCATAGGAGGCTGATGGTCGTAATGTTCTGGCTGTAATGAGGACATCCAGTAGAAATACAAGTTCAGCAGCTTTTCAGAACGCTGACTGTCATAATGGTTTGGTTGGTCCGCTTCCAATGCTGCTTGAAGGGCCTCAGATCCAGTTACTCACCGTTTATGCTTATTGGCTGATAAAACTGCTAATCAATTCCTTGCTCTGTTCTGATTGGTCCGTGCTGGTCAAGACCCTCAACAGGGAATTGGACCAGTTTCCAGTACGACCATTTATTAAGAAATGTTCTGTTTAATATGTTTCACTTCGTCTGGTAAAAAATATGGAGGTAGACGATGTGATGAACATTCATCTGGTTTTTTTCTGTCAATCCTATCCAAATATTTATTTATTATTATTTTATTTATTTTTATTCAATAAACCCGAAGCCTCCGCTGCCAGAAGAAGATTATCCTACAAATATAACCAATGATGTCGCAGTCTTCTCCACGGTAAACACACACACACCCACATACACACATTAAAAATCTAGTGGATTCTCATTCCATTCTAATATGTGACTCCGTTTCCCAGACTCCTCAGCAGATTCCCAGAGCTCGTCTGGACCTGAAAGATGGAAGTAGCTCCAAGTGGAAGATGCAGGAGGTAATCATCACCGAATCGGTCGGAATCTTCAAGAATCTGACGGGTCGTAATTCAATTATTTGTGGTTCCAGCTTCCAGCTGTGCCCCAAGGGCTGATGGGTAATGGAGTTTCTGAGGAGGGAAAGCCCCGGCAGGTCAAGAACTGGAGACACAGCGTGGCCGAAGACGTGAGTCGGACAAAAACACGAGCATTTATAAGATGAAGGTCTCACTCGTGTTCCGAGATTCTTCTCACCATAAATCTTGAGACCCACAGAACTTGTTCAAAGGCAGGGCTGGGGGGCTTCCATAGAAACTAGACATGTTCGAACCCGTCTAAAAGCGGGTAATCAAGCTATCTCACTAAACTAGCTAGTCAACAAGCTAACGTTTGCTACCTAACATGATAACGTTAGCTAGTCTTTTTCTGTGGCCTTCCTCCTCGTCACACTCACGTTCAAAAGCCACCGTATGTTTTCCAGATGTTCGCTCGGAACCACCGGAGGAACCTCTCGGACTTCACAGAGGTGTCCAACAGTAAAGTGTACCCCGACATTCCCCAGGTAGACCCTCACCTGTCCCGCACCTGTCTCATTCAAACGACTTCCCATAATTCATGGCCTCCTATTCTCCCTCATCAAGCTCTCTGATAGGCTCGGTCTGAAGAGGAATCTGTCCAATCGGAGCACAGGCTCCCATCAGCTGACCGTAGGTCCTCTGCTCTGATTGGTTGATGATCAATCAGGGCTTGACTCTGTCTGTGATTACGGCTGCTTCCCTGTCGCCATGGCGACGTTTAATGCAGACTAACATGGGATCGAACTCAGACAATCAACTAACAGAACACTAACCCGTTTCTGAAGTAGTGGGTTCTGTTGAAGATTCTAGCGCTGGTTTCAATGATGGTTCTAATTCTGGGTCTGCCGATGGTTCCGTTGGTTGGTCCTATTGTTGGTTATGTTTTCAGTATTGCTGATAGTTCTTTTGCTGGTTCCGCTTCTGTTTTTTTCAGGTTCTATTGTTTTTAGTCTTGTTCTTGGTTCTGTTGATAGTTCTGTTGTTTATTCCACTTTAATTCTCCTTCTGCTGCTTCTGTCTTTTGATCCACCTTTGGTTCCATTGCTGGTCCTAATTTGTTGGTTCTGCTGACGGTTCTTTTTTTTTGATTCCCCTCTCTGTCTCTGCTCGGGTTTCTGTTTTTCATTCTACTGTATTTAGTTCTACAGAAGGTTCTGTTGATATTTCTGCTGATGATCGTTGATTCTACCTTTGGTTTTGTTTTATGATTCTGCTGTTGTATTTTTGGATCTATTGGTTCTAGTTCTAATGTTGGTTATGTTTTCGGTTCTGCTGGTGGTTTTGTTGGAAGTTATTCTGTCAGCTGTTCTGCTGTGGAATATTTAATACAGTTTATTTTACTTTTGGTTCTGTTTTTGAACTTCTTTCGATTCCTAATAGTTCTATTTTAGGTTATACTTTTGGTTCCATTGTTGGTTGAATAGTTTTTTAGTGCTGCTGAACATTCTATGTCTGGTTTTACGGCCGGTTCTGTCCGTCATTAGTTCTGATGTTGTTATCGCTTCTGTTCCTTTGTTGGTTCTGCTAAGGGTTTATATATATATATATATATATATATATATATATATATATTGTCATTGGTTCTACTGCTGGTTTTAGTTTTGGATCCGTGTGTCTATTTTTCTATCTTCCTTTTCTTCCATTGTTGGTTCCGTTTAAGGTTCCTTTGGATCTAGTTGTGGATGAGTTAGAACCACCTCAGAACCATGTGTGTGAGGTGGATCCCTCCTGATGTCTCTGACCTGGTCCTCAGGATGTGGTTCAGTTCCCTGGGTTCTGCATCCTGGTACTGGGATTGGTTCTGTATTCTAATCCCAATAGTTTCTTCTTGAGGAAGATTGGGCAGGTTCTGGAGGTTGTCTTGGTTCTTGGAGAAGAAGTTATGTGTGTTTACATTTTTCCTCTTGAGTGTAAGAGGTGTCCACATAATCACACACACACGCAAACTCCCACACAATCACACACACACAAACTCCCACACAATCACACACACACACACACAAACTCCCACACAATCACACACACACACACACAAACTCCCACACAATCACACACACACACAAACTCCCACACAATCACACACACATACACACAAACTCCCACACAATCACACACACACACACATACACACAAACTCCCACACAATCACACACACACACACACAAACTCCCACACAATCACACACACATACACACAAACTCCCACACAATCACACACACATACACACAAACTCCCACACAATCACACACACACACACACACCCGGAGAGCATCATCACCGATTTGTTCAAAGTGACAGCATCAGACAGCCGGTAACACCCATCACACACACACACACAGATACACATACACACAAACACACACACACACACACACAAACACACACACACATACACACCCACACAAACACACACACACACACACACACACACACATAGACACACACACATACACACCCACACAAACACATAAACACACACACACACACATAGACACCCACACCCACACACACACATACACACATACACATAGACACCCACACACACACACGCATACACACCCACACAAACACACATACACACCCACACAAACACACACACACACATACACACCCACACAAACACACACACACACACACACACACAAACACATGCACACACACGCTCACACACACCCACAAACTCACACACACCCACACTCACCACTCCCATGTTTACACAAGTGTTAGATTCCGAAGTCGAGCTACAGGTTGCAGAACCGGAGGACTCACCTGTCCTGTCTCCACAGAGCCACCTGCTGGAGAAAGCAGGGATCCTCAACAAGACCAAAGTAGCTGACAGCGGGAAAAAAATCAGGTGGGACGAGATCCATTTGTCACATGACCACGGAACCACAGCACAGGTTCCTCATTTTTGCATTTACAACATCTTTGTTGGACAGGAAGAACTGGAGTCAGTCCTGGACCGTCCTCCACGGCGGGATCCTCACCTTCCACAAAGACCCCAAATCTGCTCCAGCTGGGAATGCTGTAAGAACCAGAATCACACTGTGAAAACCTACCTGGGTCACTCAGACCAAAAAAAAATCCTGACCACTCTGGACCAGATTAAAGGTTTAGAACTGGTCTGAGGTGGTGAAGGCAAAAACATTATATTAGCTAAACAGCCGTAGGTTAGCATGCTAACAAGCTAAAACAAGGAAGGTTCTAACATCAGCCACAGATCTGACTGTTAGCATGCTAACAAGCTAAAACAAGGAAGGTTCTAACATCAGCCACAGA
>VRLP01007604.1:0-15000 GCA_009660295.1 Lophius piscatorius | reverse complement strand
ATCTCATTCTGCTGGTTTGCTGTGAGGCTCGGTGCTCAAGTTGGTCCAGTTACCCAGACGTCACCTCTGACGTCACCTCTTCTTTATTGGTTGTTTGTCTGCCATCAAGAAGAATGCCAGAAGAAAAAGCAGAACTTTATTGTGATTATATCAAAAAGCAAAATATCGATCAGACCCATAATCAGGCTCTTGCCTGCTTTTTTTTTGGTTTTACCGCCTACCTGCTACAATTTAATATCAGCAATGAGGTAAGTCTACACAAACTAATATGGAGCTCCCTCTAGTGGACACAAGCTGGTATCCTTCATCCAGACTCCCTCTCGGGTCAAACCCCGTTTTATCACAATCTGGGTCCATTTTATGTCCGGCTGGTCCAAATAGAGTTCTCATGATTTTGACCCACAAAAACTGTAGAAGAACATTAACTTTGTGGTATTTCTATCAAATGTGATGCAGTAGTTATCAAAGAGTTTCTGAACAAATTCACTGATTGTTTACTTTCATGTTTCTGTAATATAATGATGTCAGAACCTTTTTATCCAAAAACATAAACTGAGGAGAGAAATATTACACGCATGGTAACATGTCACTCACACAAAGTGACATATAATTCATAGTAACAGATTACTCACATATAAGTAACAGATTACTAACACATTGTAAAATATTAATCAACAGATTACTCTGACGGATCTCAATCAGTGGCTGGAATTTCTGCTGATTTTTGCATAGTGTTCTCCTATGCAAAAATCAGGGGTCTCACTAGACCATCTTCCTGCTTCTGGAGATGCTCTACTGAGGAGATGGTGTGGTGGAGTAGGGCTGGTGGTGACCAGGTCTGGGTGGGTCCAGTCCTGCTGGAACCAGTTCTTCATGCCGTTTGGTTGTTTAAGGATCTAGACGTGAGTTTGCAGAGGAGCAAACTCACTGGAATAGAGCTCAAAGTGTCAGATGAATGCAGCCGACACAGAACTCCTGATCCAACTGCTTTGCACTCCTCACAACTCCTTACATCTCTCACACCGCCTCATACCTCCTCACATCTCATATTTCATCACAACTCTGAGGACAGCTCCTCAAATGTCACATTGCCTCACTCCTCCTCACACCTCGTAACATCTTCTCACCCCCCCCTTATATGTATTCACACCTCATATCTCCTCACACATCACATCTCCTCAAATCTCCACACAACTCCTCAAACCTGATGTCTAATATATCATCACACCTCCTCACATTGCCACAAAACTCCTCACATCATTTCTCCTCATACTTCCTCATATCTCCTAACACCTGTGAAGAGGTATATTTCACCTCCTCACACCTCACATCTCCTCACACTTCCGTAATCCCTCCATACATTTCTTCACACTTACTCACACCTGCTCACATCTCCTCGTACTTCCTCACACCTCAAGTCTCCTCAAACCTAACACCTCATATCTCCCCACACCTCATACCTCCTTACATCTCATTTTTCCTCCCACCTCATATCTCTTCACACATCATTTCTCCTCAATTTTCCTCACACCTCATATCTCCTAACATCTCCGCAAACCTCACAGCTTCTCACACCTCATATCTCCTCACCAATCATATCTCCTCATATCTCCTCATACCTCATATCTGTCATATCTCCTCACTCCTCATATCTCCTCACAACTCTTCACATATCCTTAAGCCTCCATACATTTCTCACACCTATCTACTCACATATCCTCACGCTTCCTCATACCTCCTCATTTCTTCTCACACCTCATTTCTCCTCACACTTCCTCACATTTTTCAGTGTGTGTGTGCATATGTTTGTGAGTTATGTTAGGGTCAGGGTTAGGGGATGATGAGACTTGAAGTTCCATGGTTGTGTGTCCGTTGCACTGGCATCAGGGGTCTGGCCAAAGTGGTCATTCCCACATCCTTTTTTTTATTGTTCTGGTGAGTGTGGTCATGGTGAGTGGGTTTCTGGTTCCTGCAGGACCCCTGTTGGTAGATTGCAGTGCGATTAGCAAGAGTAAAAAAGGGACAGTATAATAGAAAGTCCCCATCTTGGCTCCGGGCATCTGGAGGTGGACCTGCGGGGATGGATCCTGTCACCCCCAGAAGGGGGACGTTGATCCAGATAAGCACATCTATTTGTGCGATAAATAAATGGGAAAAATTCAACCTCTCTATATTTATACAAATGTAAAAAAAAACAAGAGCTATAGAGAGGTTGCTCACAGAGACATGCAGTACCTCACATGATCCCCCCCACTTCATGCACAGATGGGGGTCAGAGGTCAAGAGTGCTGATGTGAACCTCCAAAGCCAGTCACCTTTGGAGAAGGGTAATTGAAGATGCAGGGGATTACTCTTACATACAGCCACTGACAAAACAATTTTTATATGTTCCTGTTTTGGGTCTGGGGGTTACTACATAACATTTTTTTCATTATCCACACCAAATGTATATTTCACCATTTATTCATACATAATAATTAATTAAATGGGCACTTGTCTGTATTGTTCATACACCCCTTGTTGTCTATGTTACATTACTCAATCCAAGGGGGACCCTAGTCTTCAGCTTACCTATCCAGAGGCCCTCCATGTCTCCCCTGCTGGCCCTCCGTCCAGGTGGAGCAGCTCTGGACTCCCGTCATCCTGAGCTGCTGCACTAGAGGAGTGGTACGTCCGCCCTTCCCAATATTGTGGTGGTGCCCCCTTAGTCTATGCCCTAACGTTCTCCCCGTCTCCCCGAGGTACAGGACGCCGCAGGTCCGTCATCTGATGCAGTAGACTGCGTTGCTGGTCTGCAAGGTGAGCCTCTCCATAATTGGAGAGGCAGCACCCCCGTGTGGGTTGAAAATGAATTTCATCTGGTTAAAAGCCCACTGAGACGTCCCCTCCTCCCCAACTTCGTGCCTGCGGAACGCAGCTGTGATCAATAAATCCTTGAGGCTTTTATTTTTTCTAAATGCAGAGAGCACCCTATGATTTTGGAGTCGCTCGTGATCGGACATGATTGTGAAGTTATTTTTTAATTGGTTCTGCAGGCTAAGATGTTTTTTTGCTGAAGGTGGAGACGAGGGGAACGATCTCAGCCGGGTCGCTAAGGAGATGCAAGTCTATGGAACGGGAGGAGATTCTAGAAAAACGGATGATTTGTGACTTAACTAGACCTTTAAATGTGTGTCTGGGATGGTAAATGGCTTTGTGAAGAATGACTGTGGAACCTACATCTGAACAGTCGATGGCCTTGTGGGTATGGAAGACTGAGGTTATACTCAAGTTCACGTCACCAAAGACCCCGAGCCATGGAATTATATTTACAGCAGAAGCTGTTGTCACTGTGGTTGTGGTCATCACTATCATCGCAGACATTTGCTTCTGCCATAGAAAAATGAATGAAGAGGAATTTTGCAATGAATTGGAGGATGAACCCCCTCTTCATAGACCTTCGCTGAACAGTGAGAGCCATTACATGTCATTCTAGCACAACAGGAAGTGACTTAAATCTGACCCCAAAGGTTACGAGATTGTTTGAGACCAGTTTCTCAATTTGTACAGATTTAAGACCCAACAGGTGGTTTCAATGGCCTCTGATTTTAGCAACCCTTGAGTTGAGCCTGGAGTCCAGCAGAAACTGGACCATGGCTCAGCGACGGAAAGTGGAAGAGATCATTAAAAACAATAGATCCATATGGCCACAACGAAATATATATAAAAAAAATAAACCCTTGGAAAATGAACAAGTTGCACAGAGGCCATATTTTAAACAGCTGGGGCTCCCAGTGTCTCACTTTTAGTAGAGTTTTTTAGGGACTAGTGGGCCTCCCCGGGGGACTTGCCCCTTCCGCTTCCTCTCCCTAACCAATATGTATTTATTTCCTTTTCATTAAATATTTTTTAAAAATAGAGAAAAACGCCACACACACTGTCCTTTTTTCCTGTCCTATAACAGAAATTAAATAATTTTATGCATGTTTTTATCACAAATTTAACACTATACTTACCTTTTATGAAATGTTTCTTTTCTTTTATTGTATGTTTTAAAAGCACTTACCTAAAGAGCACTTAAATAGGTAAGGGTAAATTACAGGAAACTGGCCATTTTAATCTCTCCCACCCAGGGGAGTGGGGTGGGGGGGAGGAGGAGGGTTCCCCCTGGAGAGCATTGCCTTAAGTAAAGGAGGCCCTTGGTTTTATATCACACACTGGAACACTGGTGGTAATATTTTATCAATTTTAAGTGTGTTGTGTTGTCTTAATTTCTAGATGTATATCTGGCTGGTGTGCCCATAATTTTATTAGCACCTTGTTTTTATACGTATTAACCAGTTTACAGTGACACTAACCAAAGCACTTACCTCTGGGCACTTCTTTCATACTTGTTTTCACATGTTTTATTTATTTATTTAGGGTTAGGTTATAAAGGGTTACCCTTTATTTATATTTTTATATGTGTATGTATGTATGTGTGTGTTTGTTTCTGTGTATATATGTAGTTGGGTACATGTGCAGGGGTGCATATGTACGTAAAGTTTAGTGAGTGATTTCCTCGCTGCTTACCCACCATATCCATTTTTTAGGATATATTTTGCTGACATCTCTCTCTCCTCTTTCCCTCCAGAGCTGTGGTTCGGTAAGAAATAGTTTTAAGTTACAGGGGTCTTAATGAATCTTTTAATGTGGACTGTGGAGAGAGTTGCGGAACGACGATAACGTCGTTATCCATTAGCATCACATGGTTTGCTAATCAATAAATAGCTTGCTTTAACTGTTAGTTTTAACGTCAGTTAATGTTATGGAAGGGCCTAAGCTGTTATGGAAAATAGTAATGTAACTACTTACACCTTACCTTCCTCAGGGAAGTGTGTAAATATTAGATATATTCAGCAGGTATTATAATCTAAAATTTGTTTACATTTTTATTGACATCTGGTTAGCTCACGTTTTCTTAGCTTGTAATAGTCGATCAAAATGCTATTCCTTTTCCAACCCTTTATATATTATAGTTGTAAGCCCAGCTGTATGTTGTTACAGTTCATATTGTCTAAAGTGTGTTTATAGTGTTAAACTTTACATCAGTGTTAAAGTGCACAACTTATATCTATATTATACTGCAGTTTACTGCTTCTCTGCATTTCGTTGTAGTGACAATAAAAATGAATCTTATATAATTTGCATATCAGAAAAAGTACATTGTACATTATACAATGGGTCAAAATACGATAATGAACATCATGCATCTATCGCTTAGACTTTCCATTTATATTATTTCATTTCATTTTATTCTTGAAATCACATGTATCGTATCATATTTCTGGTGTCATTTCTGGTGTCACATACTCCTCTTCTCTCTTCAGATTCGCTGTTGAGGTTTCTCAGTCCCACCTTTCTGAAAGGAAATGCAGAATTTTCCACCATTGCCATCAAAGAATGTGACAAACATGGAACTCTTGACCTTCCTGCATGAGAAGAAGCTGGCAGAAATGTACCCCAACATGTGGGTTGCTTTGAGAATCTCTGCCACTCTTCCTGTTACAGTGGCTGCTGCTGAAAGGTGCTTCTCGAAGCTGAAACTGATTAAAACTTACTTGAGATCTACTATGATGCAAGAAGGTCTCAGTGGACTTGCCATCATAAGCATAAACCATGTGGTCTCAAATCAGTTGTCACATGATGATGTTGTAGATGACTTTGCTGCAAGAAAGACCAGGAGAGTAAAGCTTCAGCAGGTGATGTGAGGTTGAGGAGGAGGTGGCGGTGTAGTTTTTAAGTCATTAAAGTTAATGCAGTATCAAAAAGCACCACTAGGTCTTTGTAAGAACCCCCTTTTTTCCTTTTTTATTTAAATCCTTGTAATATTGTCAATACTGGTTTCCTTCATATCTTATTTTGTGCAGTGCCTTATTTATATTGTATTTATAATTTATTTTATGTCACTTGTTTACACTTTTTATTTTGTGGGTATTTAAATCTTATACTTTATGTAAGTTATTTATATTGTAAGTATAATTATAATTCTAAGTATTTTGATTGGGCAATTGCTTTCTTTAAATAAAAGAATGTCCAAGATAAAGCTATTCAGTTTCTTGTGAGTATGTACACCGGCAGTGGAATTTATTGCAATGCAAAGGGGGCGCCACCTAAAATCTTGCCTAGGGCGCCAAATTGGTAAGGGCCGGGCCTGGCCTCAGGTGAGTGCTTTTTGTCAAAAGTGGACTCGATCAAAACCAAGCCACGGAGAAGACTCATCACTGACACTTTAAATAAACTCATGCATTCATCAAACAGTGTGAAAATAGCTGGTGGATGCGTAAAATTCACACCAACAAAGACGATGCTGCGTTCAGTAACTGCATCCAATCTCTACCAGAAAACAGACGCCACAGCCACAGCTGGACCTTCTACCTCAGCCACCGAAGAGTTCAGGGACAGAAAGTGAATCCAGGGTTGAATTTGACAATTAGATGAGTTCTGATCTCTGGCTGTGTTTCCAATTAGTATGTACTCATATACTCAACCCTCTGTGATGATAATCATGTTTTACGAGTTGAATGTTAAAGTTCAGTTCCTCCTGTTTAGGCCGTTCTGCATGCAGTGTGTAATTCTGAAGCTTTTATTTTGATAGTTAAGGACGAAAGCAGTGGTTGTGCAAAGAGGTGCAATTGACTGGGTGGGTGTGTTTAAGTGTGACAGTGAAAAAATCAGCTATTTCCCTCAAATGGCCGAGCCTCTGTGTTTATTCCTTAGGTTATTGCAGTTCCATGCACATAGAATAGCTTTGTTTTTAAATGCACTGTCCTAGGGTGTAATTTTTCAAGTTCTTTTAGTACATAGGATAGTACATAGTTTGGGTCAAAATACGATAATTTTATGGCGACAGTACGATATTTCTTCATTTCCCATCTGGCAACACTGGTGTAGATGGAGAAACACAGTGAAAGCACCAGCTCTCAGGTAAGAAACACGTTTATGATTGCATGAATGATAATATGAATTAATATCTGTTCAGGGGTGAGTGTTCGATCATGCACGTGGTAAGAATGTTAGCAAAGTCATAATTAACAAATTAACGGCTATTAGTTAATTAATGTTGATACTGCCAGAAGATTAACGTTTAATTAATGTTTTTAAAATCACACAAGTGCTTCTTTATGTAACACCAAAGCAGGTGCATGTAATTGTAACCCATATAGTGATATGTTTGATTTATATTTCACCAAAGTTCCATTACTGTTCAAATATTGCTATTTTTCAAGTATATGCATATTTATCTGTATATTTCTTCGTTGAGAGCTTTTATTTTGTTAATGGTACTTTTACTAACTGGATTTCGACATACGATGACGTCACTTCCTGTGTTTTCGCGCCGTCCTGAGTTCGCTGCTAACTCTACTGAGGAGAGGTAAGATAATACCAGCACTCATGCAGATAAACTGTTACAATATGGCTAAAAAACGCTAAAAATGCTAAAAGTTTATTTTGTACTTTGGAAATTATGTTTTTATTTCCAAGAGAACAGTGCCCATTTTGTTTTTGTTTTGCACACCATTTTTAATTCACACGCCAATGTGAAGAGTTCAAGCTAGGCTAATTTAGCATGGATGAGAGTATTCTCATGCGGTCTGCTGTTATTTATTTTTCTCAACGTGTGCTTGTGAGACATTTGCTGGAATCGTTTGATCTGCTAATGCTAATCTGTTTTGTACAGGTATGTGAGCTCCCTTTTTGTCATTTTAATTTGGAGGTATATTTTTATTTATAACTTTGATTTTCTTTAATATATACTTACGGTGGTTTATGTTTAAATCAATGTCGATTGATTTAATGCAAAAGAAATTGCTGCCGATGGGTTGGGTTATATATCATTTTTATTGTATTTTTGTGATCACCTGGTGATATATTTTGTTTTATTGCATTTTGGAAAATAGCATATATCGTCAGTTCGCTGAAGTGACGTCACTTCCAGCGTTTTCGCGCCTGCCTCAGTTCGCTGCTAGCTCTACTGAGGAGAGGTAAGAATACCAGCACTCATGCCGATAAACTGTTACAATATGGCTAAAAAATGCTAAGCGTTTACTCTGTACTTTAGAAATTATGTTTTTATTTCCAGGAGAACAGTGTCCATTTCGTTTTTGTTTTGCACAGCATTTTTAATTCACATGCCAATGTGAAGAGTTCAAGCTAGGCTAATTTAGCATGGATGAGAGTATTGTCATGCGGTCTGCTGTAATTTCTTTTTCTCAACGTGTGCTTGAGACATTTGCTGGAATCGTTTGCTCTGCTAAAGTTAATCTGTTTTGTACAGGTATGTGAGCTCCCTTTTTGTCATTTTAATTTGGAGGTATATTTTTATTTATAACTTTGATTTTCTATAATATATACTTACTTATGTTTAAATTAATGTTGATTGATTTAATGTAAAAGAAATTGCTGCCGATGGGTTGGGTTATATATCATTTTTATTGTATTTATGTGATCACGGTGTGATGTATTTTGTTTTATTGCATTTTGGAAAATAGCATACATTATGTCAGTTAGCTGCTAGCTCTACAGAGGAGAGGTTTGCTTGTGAGACATTAGCTGGAATCGTTTGCTAATGTTTTTATGTTTTGTACAGAATAAACCCCCCACTCTGCTGACAAGAAAGCAGTGGTCCCTGTTTCATTACTCATCAAACACAAGATAGAAACAAAGCAGAGATACACAGTATAGCAGCATGCCAAGTCAGGGTGGAACGGCTACATAATCGAGTGTGTGCGCACGCGCACCAGTGCGTGCACTTCGTAAGCATGTTGGCAGAGCCATAACTAGCAAATTAACACCTATTAACAGTTGATTATGCATTTTAATATCCCCCAAGTGCTTGCTCCTGGTGGGAATTATTGGGTCTCTGTAAATCATATTAATTAGAATTTGGCCTAGACCTGCTACAAGTGTCTTGAGATAACTTGACTTTTGACCGGACACAGTCGGATCACCTTATCATTTGCCATGTGCATTAGAACTTGCTTCCCACATCTCCAAAGTAGCCTTTTAGGACAGAAATAATTGCTTTTGCAGGTTTTACTTCAATACTTGCAAATAATTCATTTAGTGTTTTTTATACTTTAAAAGACAAAATAATTTAATTTGCCTAATTTGATTGTATATTTCAAAAATGTCAATACTGTTGTGCTTCTGTTTACATGTGAAGGTGGCATTTGAGACTAGTGAGGAGATACAGAGAGCAGAAACTGCTTTCTCCAAGTCTCGAAGGCAGCACTTTATCACAAATGGACAAAAGTGCCCCATTTGTGGTGAAATATATGTTTATGTAACACAGCAACTAAGATTCACTGAACAGGTTAATAATATAACCGAGTTGGCTCTTTTGAGCAAATTTGCTCATCAACAGTAAGTGTCTTGTTTAACTCTTAAGACATCATTTATATTTATATTTCCCGACCCTACACATTTTTCTAATTACTGTGTTTCATTTAATGGATACACTTCTTAAAAACAAATTTCGATTTCTACTAGCTAATCATGTTTTTTTTTGACTGTTTTCACTTCTTCAGTTTTACTACAAATTTGGACTGCCCAGTCCGCCTCTGTCAGTCTGAGATAAGATAAGATAAACATTTATTAGTCCCAAAACGGGGCAATTGCAGGGTTACAGCAGCAAAGAGCACACAGATCAATATAACAGAATAAAAATGCAAATATAAATATGAATATTAATCTATTCTAGGGTATTACACCATAATATAAATATTACACTATACAGGAAATATTAAACCATAATATAAATATTACACTATACAGGGATACATTTTTGTAATTATTTTTATTATATTATAAAAAGTATTATACTATACTATTTTAATATATTATATTACAGTATACAATATCCTGGACATATTGCACTATAATAGAAATATAATACAAATATTACACTATACAATAATGCAATAAACAATATAAAATAGCAATATATACACTCTAATATTCATTGAATTATATTAAATTAAATTAAATGTTCAGTTTGAAATATGGGCATGTTGAATATTATACTGTCCCATAGTGCAAAGTACAAGTGAGGTTGTGTTACTAGCAGTGCTGGTTGTAGAGTCTGACTGCTGCAGGAAGGAAAGATCGGCGATATCGCTCCTTCACACACTTGGGGTGAAGGAGCCTCTCGCTGAAAGAACTCCCCAGTGCTCCTTCAGCGAGAGGCAGCGAGATATTGTCCCGGAGAGATGACCGCTTGGCCATCATTCTCCTGTCTCCCACCTCCTCCACTGGGTCCAGAGGACATCCCACGACCGAACTGGCCTTCCTGATCAGTTTGTCCAGTTTCCTCCTGTCAGTCTAAATATATTAATCGACTTGAAAAGCACCTGCAAAAGATCTACTGACTTCCGGTATGTATTTGAAGAATTGTGTCCCTGTGTGGTTTTTGTGTGTTGGTGAGGAAGCTCCAGATCTATAGCAGAACACTATTACATATTCATATGTACGGCTCTGGAATAAGATAGGGCCCTGCAATTTTATTTTATTTTTTTTTACATTAAAGGGACTTATATGTAGAATCTGGAATGTTAGTAATATCTTGGTCAGATGACTTGCATGTCCTCCAGTTTCTACAGAAAGATACTGTGTTGCTTTTTGGTTCCTCCCTTGTCTGTGATGCATGTGAGGTCCTTATTTGATCATTGTGTGGTCAAAATTGCTATATTTATTTACTACTGCTCATCCTCCAGACAGCTCTTTGTAGGTATAGCTTTGAATATGTATGAGTCCGAAAGCAAATAGACATAACGAAAACACTGGAACACATTCTAACAGACCAATGTTAAATTTTATAAAGCATTCCTCTACATTTTCAGGAGCCTATGGCTAAACTTTACATCCAAAAGGCCAAGGATAGATCGGTTGCTAGAGAACTAGCACTCACAAGGGCTTCAAATCGCACACCGCCGATTGATGAAGTGGATGATGCTTTAATTGAATTGCATCATCCACTTCATCAGGACTGTGATGGAGGCGAGGAAAAAAGAGCAGAAAACATGATATAATTTGTATTTTTGACTGACAAGTTTTGTAGTGCACCTCCAATCAAAAGGGTTTAAACCAACAACCTGTAGAATTTATTTCATTGACGCTGTGGCTCCCATGAAATATGTTTTGAACATGTCACCACCACCTGTCAGACTTGGAATAAAAAGGATCGACGCCCTCTCGGTTGAACTGAGGCACGTATCAGAGATATTGGCCGGGATGTAGTAGGTCCCCAGATCAGCTTGCGCTGATCTAAGTCTGGTAAGTTAAAGATGCAAACCTCCACCTCCATTTATTAACATCACACCCTTAAAGGTTTGAAAAGTGTATGATAAATTGTATTTCCAAAAATACATCCCACTCACCAAAATACACTGGTGAGTGGGATGTTGCAATCTAAAGTGGGTAAAATATGCTTAATTTTTCTCTGTAAACAGATGGTGGGTTCACCTGAAGGGGTGAGCACAAGTTAGGTGAATACCACCCCTACTGAGACAGAAGAGGGTTCGGAAGAGGAAGAGAAGCAGATGGCGGAAAGGACTTATCAGCTGTGCAAGAGAGAGAAACTTCTGCCCTCGAACCGACAGACATCAGTGAGAGTTGTTTGGCTAATTTTATGTGCTTCCAATCATGACAAATCTTTTATTCTTCCTTTCACTTTTCTGAAAACAGATGGAGCGCTCATCCAAAGAGGGTGGAACACAGTTTTGGAAACCCACGCAGGATGAATCAGACGACGAGGAGGAGGAACATGGGAGTCAAAGTCTTCCAAAAGTGGTCAAGAAAAAGAGTAGAGCGCCCCGTCATGTTAAGACAGGTGAGAGTTGTCATCAGTTTTGGTGTGGTCAGAAATGCTGTAGTTATTTAGTGCTGTTCATCCTCAAGACAGCACTTTGTAGACAAAGCTATGACTATGTGTGATGCTGAAAGTAAAGTAAGACATATTGATAACACTGGAGCTTATTCAAACAGACTTAGATGTTTAATTTTATAAAGCATGCCTCTACATTTTCAGAAACTTAACATCCAAAAGGCCAAGGATAGGTACATTGCTCGGGAACTAGCACTCCTAAGGGCTTCAAAACTCACACCACCAATGATCTCACAACTTGATGAAGTGGCTGATGCAGCAGTTGAAGAGGGTACCAGGAGGGCGATAGAGGCGAGGTCACCAGCTGCTTTCACTGTATCCTCTCTGTCACAACTTTCGACTTCCATGATTAGTGTTCCCACCTTTGACCAAGACACCCCAAATATGCAGCCTCCTTCTCCTTCCAGCGAGGCTTCCTGTGACACACAGGATGAAACAGAAGATGATTCGAAAGAGGAGGAACAAAGAAGAAAAAAATTTTAGGGTTAGGGTAGGGGTGTCGTCTAAGTACCTAAGGTACCTTGTGGGGAGGGTCGGGCATTTTTTGAAGGCGGTGTACTCCCAATCTGCCATATAGATATTTCCATAGACCGGGGCAAATCGTTTTCCCATCGCCGTACCTTTGATCTGGAGGTACAATTTACCATTGAAATCGTAGTCATTTCTTGTGAGGCTCAGTTGGAGGAGTCTGAGAATGTGGTTATCTGGTCGACTTTTTGTCTCCCAGTTGTTGGAGTGCTTCATGTACATAATCAATTCTATCTATAATCACTGGGTTGGGTTTAAGGTTAGGGTCAGGGTTAGGGGATGATGAGACTTGAAGTCCAAGGGGGACCCTAGTCTTCAATCTATCCAGACAGACCTTTAAATGTGTGTCTGCGATGGTAACCAGCTTTGTGAAAAAGAGCGTGTGTGTCGATTGGTTTAAGGTAAACCCCGGTAAGTAGGTTTTTTTTTGGTCTGTTGAATTTTTCAAAAAAAACCGTGGTGTCTAAAAAGTTAACTTCATCTGGGTCTAAGTTGTGTTTAACGGTGATGGTCGTTCAGGATATCTATAAACTCCAGGAAGCTCCCCTCACCGTGCGCCCAGGCTTTCATGATGTCGTGCAGCAACCTGAAGTAGAAGCAGGGCTTAAGCAGACACTTCGGCAACACCCGCCTCTCCCACTCGCTCATGTAAAGATTGGCATAGGACGGCGTGTATCTATGCCCCATAGCTGTGCCCTCCACCTGCAGGTAAAATCTATTGTCGAAGGTGAAATCATTAAATTTCAGGCAGATTTCCAGGAGTTGAAGAATTTCGTAATCTGGTCACCGGTTGAATATCGTTTTAACTGTTTCAAGGTCCATGGCCCTGTTTATATTGGTATAAAGGCCGTCTATGTCGATGGTAAGAGGCTGGCGTTGGAGGGCAACAGCATAGGACGGATCAGCTCAAGGAAGTGGTAAGTATCCTTGAGATAGCTGGGGTTCCTGCAAGAGAGGGGGCCGAGGAACGAGTCTACATACTGTGAGAAGTTTCTAGGTGGTGCTACCACAATCCGACACCGGGAGGAACCACGTGTCGAACTGTCTAGGACGACACGTGGTCGTCGAACTGGCCTTCGACGACCACACGTCCCTGTGTGGTTTTTGTGTGTTGGTGAGGAAGCTCCAGATCTATAGCAGAACACTATTACATATTCATATGTACGGCTCTGGAATAAGATAGGGCCCTGCAATTTTATTTTATTTTTTTTTACATTAAAGGGACTTATATGTAGAATCTGGAATGTTAGTAATATCTTGGTCAGATGACTTGCATGTCCTCCAGTTTCTACAGAAAGATACTGTGTTGCTTTTTGGTTCCTCCCTTGTCTGTGATGCATGTGAGGTCCTTATTTGATCATTGTGTGGTCAAAATTGCTATATTTATTTACTACTGCTCATCCTCCAGACAGCTCTTTGTAGGTATCTGGAGGATACCTACAAAGGTATCTAGGTAGTCTAGGTCTAGGTAGACCCATCTACCTAGACGGGTCTTAATGAATTTTAGGTAGTGGGTAAAATAACCTTTCCTGCGGAGTATCTGACCAACAGAGGAAATCACGCTGTTTCGCTGTGATAGTTTTCCTGCTCTAAAGAGTGAATTATGGTCCTCAGATGTGTTTGGGTCTGCGTTTGAATACTATAAATTTGAGAGCTGTCTGTTCGCCTCCATTGCATATTGTTCTTTGTCCATGATTTCTGTTTTTGAGCCTTTGTCTGCTGGTTTTATTATAATGTTGGGATTTTGATAGTGGATTGATCTCTCAGATCCCGCACATCCAAACCATCCGGTGGAGGAGGTGAAGATTGAGGCTCCGGACATCCCTCCTGATGAGTCTCTTCACCCTCACATCCAGCTGCCCCTAGGTAGGTTCCCAGGTGGACGGGAGGGAATGAAGTTTGGATTATTGTGAATAAAGTAGTCCTTGAGTTTAATGCGTCTATGGTATTGGTACAGGTCCACACGAAGTTGCTCCCTATCATAAAAGGGTAGAGTGGTGATGAACGTCGGCCCCAGGTCCACCTCAGCTGTGCTGGGTCGAAAGAGTGGATAAATATATTGGACGACGATCTCCAGGAGAGGTCCACCGAGGTAGGGACGCCCAACACACCGGACGCTTAGGGTTGGGGTTAGGTAGGGTTGGGGTTGGGTAGGGTTGGGGTTAGGTAGGGTTGGGGTTGGGGTTGGGGTTAGGGGTGGGGTTAGGGTAAGGGTTAGGGGTTGGGGGTTGGGGTTAGGGTTAGGGGTTGGGGTTAGGGGGTTAGGGTTGGGGGTTAGGGTTAAGGGTTAGGGTTAGGGTTGGGGGTTAGGTTTGGAAGAAGGTTATCACGACGAATCCCCCCGCCTGGTCCGACGACCCAGCAGTTGAATGGGGAAACGAAGGCAGTGCACTGGCCGGCGCCCGTCTTAACAGTTCTCCCTGACCTGTATCACCCCCTTCCTTCGGAAGGTCTATACATGAGTTCATCTCTGTTTTTTTCTGGTTGGGGTTAGAGACCCTTAGGTGTGGGTTATTTTTCCTCTTGGGGATATCCCCTGTACAGGGTTGGGATTAGGCATTAATCCCACT
>VRLP01007603.1:0-20897 GCA_009660295.1 Lophius piscatorius | reverse complement strand
CCTTAACACCCATTATACCCTTAACACCCATAATACCCTTAACACCCATAATACCCTTAACACCCATTATACCCTTAACACCCATAATACCCTTAACACCCATTATACCCTTAACACCCATTATACCCTTAACACCCATTATACCCTTAACACCCATTATACCCTTAACACCCATTATACCCTTAACACCCATGCATGCAGTGGTGGCAAGTGTCACATTCTATGCTTGAATGGCGATTTTCCAGTTTACGACTGCATTACGACTGTAAAAGTCTTGTTTTCAAAATATTACACTTTAAATTTATTTGAATCGCAGACATGCAAAGATATCGCAGACATGCAAAGATATCGTAGACATGCAAAGATATCGTAGACATGCAAAGATATCGCAGACATGCAAAGATATCGCAGACATGCAAAGATATCGCAGACATGCAAAGATATCGCAGACATGCAAAGATATCGCAGACATGCAAAGATACTGCAGACATACAAAGTTAGAAAGTTCTGATGGCCATAACGAAGTCTATCACATTATTAAATAACCCAGAAGATTCTTGATTGAGGAAATTTGGGGATTCAGTTGAAAGAAGAAAGAAAGAAAGTACGTGTTAAGTTAAAAACAAACTTCTTTTTTCTCCCATTTCTTCTTTTACCAGATCTCTCTCAAACCAGACCAAACATATATGTGATATATTTATCCTGAGCAACCCTCTCCTCCCGGCAGCCACGAGTGGGTCCGGCCGGCACTGGAGTTTCCACCATGTTATTTTAGGTGGTTTCCATAGAACTCAACTCTGTGTTTTAATTTGAAATCACGATACGCCTCTTAAACCAGCGAAACAAAACTCGGTCTGGGAATCTCCATTCACTCTTTAATACAGGTCAGATGTTTCATGAGCCTGCCTCCCTGGGAACGCTTGTTTCTGGTTAGAAGGGGTTCTACTTTGATGGATGTGCTTGAATGAATGAACCGGGCCCTGCAGTTAATCATTGCAGTGGGCAGCGCAGCGGCGGCCGACTTAAAACCAGCGAAGGAAATTGACAGCTTGTTCAGTGAACTCAGAGGAAACAGAGCCGACAATAATTACACCGAGTCTTTCCCTGTTATAAAATTATCTTCCTTTGTCAGGAAGGTTGAAACCAGTTCTCATCTTCTAGAGGGGGAAAAACACGGGATTCAAACATTCCGTCGAAGCGAGAAAATCCCCCCAAATCTGCATTTACGAGACTTTTCCACTATAGCAGCAATGAAAACCTTCAACAAATTATTATGGATTATTACTATGTCTGCTGACGGGAGGAGTTCCCCTCTGGACGTCTCACTCCAGAGTGGAAACCCTGGATAAGAGTGTCTATGTTTTCCCCTCCACAGCTATTTGAGCGCGGGGGGCTGTATTTGTACCGCCCGCCTGCAGTTTGTCATTTCAGGCAGCAAAGAGCATCTCCCCCATCTCCCCCCAGCATCTAAGGGAGATTCATGAGAGCTGGGACACAAGTTGAAGCTCTACTGGAGGGAAGATGTTCCCCTCAGACTGGGAGTGCGTCTGCCCACCGGTCAGCTGTTACTCTATTACCACCGACGGCTGAAGTGAAGAACATTGATTATCTGGTTACGATGGCACCTGACAGCAGGTGGGATGGATTAGGCTGCAGAAAAAGATTGTGTCCTTGACGTTGATGTGTTGGAAGCAAGACAAACGGGCAAACATTCGGCTCTAAGGGACTCTGACGAATCGTAAAGGCTGGACAACGGCGTCAGAGCATCTCCAGAACCTCAGTTCTTGTTGCGGGTTCCTGCTCTGCTGTGGTTATAACCCACCGAAATGGTCTAAGGAAGAACAACCAGTGAACTGGTGATCGGGTCATGGTAGGCCGAGACTCACTCAGCCGATAACATAGCAAAGAGTTGATGCTGGTTCTAACAGAAAGTCTTCAGGCCAGGAAAGAACAAAAAGAACTACACAAGATGAGCAGAGGTGCAAGCCGGCCGATCCATCAGCGCCGGGAGGCCAAGTTTGATGAAATGGGCCGAGCAGAGACGCTGGAGGTCGTTTACGTGCCGGTTGCACACCAATCATGATAACCGATCCAAACATCTCACAAGTAATCCAGAAAAACACAAAGCTGGCAGCTTCTAACCCCAGTAAGGACAAAATAAGCTGTTGAGGAACAACCCCAAAAACCTTCATCACAACTAACCTCATCTCACATCTCACAATGAATCACCGCGAGGAACTGAGCAAGTTAAGGGTACTTTAGTTTCAACAGGTCAGAATGGATGGATGGATGGATGGATGGATGGGTGGATGGATGGGTCGGTGGATTGATGGATGGATGGATGGATGGATGGATGGATAGATTGATGGGTGGATGGATGGATGGGTGGATGGATGGGTCGGTGGATTGATGGATGGATGGATGGATGGGTGGATGGATGGGTCGGTGGATTGATGGATGGATGGATGGATGGATGGATGGATGGATGGATGGATGGATAGATTGATGGGTGGATGGATGGGTCGGTGGATTGATGGATGGATGGATGGATGGGGTGATGGATGGATGGATTGGTTGGTAGATTCATGGGTGGATGGATGATGGGGTGATGGATGGATGGATGGATAGATGGATGGAATGATGGATGGATGGATGGATGGGTGGATGGATGGATGGATGGATAGATTGATGGGTGGATGGATGGATGGATGGATGGATGGATAGATTGATGGATGGATGGATAGATTGATGGATGGATGGATGGATGGATAGATTGATGGATGGATGGATAGATTGATGGATGGATGGATGGATGGATGGATAGATTGATGGATGGATGGATAGATTGATGGATGGATGGATGGATGGATGGATGGATAGATTGATGGGTCGGTGGATGGATGGGTCGGTGGATGGATGGATGGATGGATGGGTGGATGGATGGATGGGTTGATGGATGGATTGATGGGTGGATGGATGGGTCGGTGGATGGATGGATGGATGGATGGATGGATGGGGACATTAATCCCATTCTGTACCCTTTAAAAGTTCTCCCTGCATATAGAATAATTCAAAAGCTTTCAGACTCAGTGACAGAAAACAGACGTATAAACTTAAGGTTTTATTGGCAGACAGCCCAGGAAAACAAACCCAATCATCATAATTGCAAAAACAAAAAAGTACATTCACAAACAATATGTTTTAAGAAAACAAGAGGCCGGCGGTCAGATTAGTGATGAAGAAAGTTTGGTTTTAAACGTTGTTTGTGGTTCCAGCAGCTTCCGGTGAAATCTCTCCCAGCGGTTTGGGTCCTATCAGAAGATCAGTCCGTGTGTTTGCAGCTCCCAGGCGTGTCTGAAACGGTTTGAATAGAAATCAGGGTGTTGGTAAGAAAACTCATTCATGCTCAGCAAACATTATTCCTGGGTAAATCATTTCTGTACCGGAGAAGCTTCTGTAGTGGTCTCAAGCCCCGCCCCCGGCAGAATCCAACTCTCTGAAATATAACCATTCTATAAATGATTATATCATCATTTATAGATTGCTCATTCTTTTGTGAAGATTTTGTGTCCTCACTTTCCCTGGCAAGTTACATAAAGAACATTTCTATCATATCTCCCTTATCTTCAGGACAAAATTAGTTGGATTAAAAAGTCATTTAGCTCCCTGAGCGGAAGGACTTTGTGAATGTTATCAGCGCCGAATGAGTCCAGTAGCTACACTTTGACCAGCTGCCACACAGCAAAGCCAAAAAGAAAATGACTAATTGTGAGTGAGTGCATTCCTCTGAGACACCCGGAGCGGAACAATATACAGTATATAAACGAGGCCGTCTTATCAATGTACTGTAAATAGTCCCAGTGCTAACATGGATTCTGACAGACGGGGGGAAGTGTCTGCGTGGTGCAGTCTAAACACCGAGGGCGGAGCACGCCTGCCTCCAGTCAAGATTACTTGTCAGAGCAAATACCTGTCCTTCACCGTGACTTGGCCTCATTTCCTCAGCCGGCTTTGTGTTTCTTTTCTTCTCTACTGGGTTAATTCTGTTCTGACCGAGTGTTTGGGCGCTCCACTGACTGACTGACCCGGTCGGCCGACGACAAATACAAAACAAAGCAAATCTATTTCCACTGTACAACATTTAAATCACGTTTTCACTTCCAGTAAAGGGGTTTACACTCAGACTGAACCAGATTATGACTTCAGTTCATAATCCCATTATTTCAAACTTTTACATTGATCATGATTAAAGAAGGATTGTTGATTTAGTGCTATTGTTAAACTGTCTAAAACGTTCTCTGACAGTTCTGTGCTGTAGGAATGCTGAAGGGTTAGACTCTAGGAGGTCTTTGCGACTGAAGGAGTCCATGTCTCTGTGATTCTTGTCTTTGGTTGAGCTCCTGTGCATCAGACCTTCTTCTGTTTAATCACTCCTGATGTGTGACCATCAGAAAAAAAGCCTTCAAACATGGATCCGGGGTCCGATCCGACCGGAGATCATAAGTGACTGCAGAGAAGAAAACAGACTTTACTTCAGCGGCTTCCTTCTTGTTTATGTTGGAGACTTCAGTTTGGGAGAAATATCTTCCTAACATCACAGAGAATCTTTTGTCTGGGGTTTTAATGAGATGTTAAACCCGCTACGTTCCACAGAAACTATGCGAGCTGTATCCTTCATGATTAATATCCAACATCATCTGTTATTCATCCCTTCTTGTTGAGTCATTTGCATATATTTGTAAATGTTCCTATCAGCAAAAGCTGCACTGCAGAACCTTTTCTGGGCTTTGCAGTCTTTTTTGAGAGCCATGCACTCTTCATACTCATCAGTGAGATTATACTGATAGTTATGATAGTTGGATTCAGGAGGTTGGTGTTTACATATCCAACATGTTTAATGTGCAACCAAACCCAAACAACCTTTCTTGATACGTCTGGATTCAAATCTCTAATTTCTTTGCACTTTTAGTGCAGCAAGAAGATAAAGGGATGTACGAAGAAGCTCTTCTGCAGCCTGTCGACACAAATGGAAGACCTCTAATTCACCTATTGGAGGACGGATGTTGGTATTCTCCTCTTAAAACATCCGAGGAGTCAGAATAAATACTGTTAGCTAGTCTGAGCATGCTGCTGGAAAAGACTGAGCTGCGAGTTGGCCTATAATCTTTGTGCAAATTTGGATTTGATTGCACAGTTTGGTTTTACAAACTGAGTCGGGCCGCGCTGCAGGACAGCCTGACAGGAAGCACAGATTTAAGAATCAGAAAGGAATGAAAACATGCCTACTCTTTTATGGGAGTTATGAAGGAGCTACGGGTCATGGAACTTCACTCAGGACGTAACAAACGTGTCATTTCCATTCCTAAAGGTTATACAGTACAGAATAAGACGCCTCGGCTCCATATGCTCAGAAGGTTCAACCTGTATCAAGGGGCATCAGGGTTTACGAACAGCATAATTTATGTGCATTTTGTATTGAAATCCAAGCATGTCAAGGCAAGCAATGTACTTTTCTCCCAAGCTATGTAGAATACACTATGACAGAATGAAAAAAAAGTTGTTTGATCTGCTATAAATGCTGGCAAGAACTATCATTCCTGTTGATACAGAACTGATTCCCCCTCAAACAGAAACTTGCATTGATAAGCTTTTTGGATCAGCCTGAAGCTAAGAGGCCGTGAAAAATTGCCAGCATGGCACTGCTTTAATACAGTTGTCCTGTGAGGATTGGTTGCCTTGTGGCAACTGGAATTCCACTGGACAGAAAACCTTGGCAGCGAGACGAATTGACCTTGGATTCCATTTCCGCAGGGCATGTCTGCAAAAGCTTGGCAGATGTCATCACCTCCTATCACAGAGGTATTTCAAAGTTTCCTGTAATGACCCGGCTCTTCAAGTCACTGAGCTGCGTCGGCATCACCTTGCAGCTCTCTGACAGGGAGCTTGACCCAGATCAGGAGATGAAGAATCCCACAGCTGGGTCTCTCATGACACAATACATGAAGAGTTTTTCTGTCTCTCCGCAATAAGAAAGATAAAATGGCTCCAGCCCCTCCCTTGTGCTTGGACCAGACACAGAACCCCAAAGGTCAGGAAAGCACCTTGCAGTGTGTGTGTGTGTGTGTGTGTGTGTGTGTGTGTGTGTGTCTGTGTGGGTGTGTGTGTGTGTGTGTGGGTGTGTGTGTGTGTGGTAAATGTTTATATAAGATGATGGGTTACAGAAATGTAATATCTATATCTTGAAATCAGGCATTATGAAAAATTAAAGAAAACTCAATATTGTTGCTACCAAAGCAGCTCTTCGGTGCACTGTGTGTTCTGGCGCCGTTCTGTCAGAACCTGCATTAGTTCTTTCAGACACATGTGCTACAGCGGCTCCTCTGTGGCTCCAGATAGAGAACTATCCTTCACTCCTCCCATGTATTTAATGAGGCTTCAGTGCCTTTGACCCTGTCACTCATTCACCTTCCTTTAGAGCAGGTACCGACCCCTGCAGAACAGGAAAACCCAACTAAGGCGGCAGTTCTTCCAGCACATCAACTGCAGAACCAAACATGTTCTTAGTGTGCCGCATTGAGAAATTCAATCTTACTCTGATTTCACTTCTCTGTGGTCATAATGTTATGGCTGATCGGTTATTGTGTATTATTTTTAATAATGAAACAAACATCTAATACCTTTCCCAAACTTTAAAGGTCAAACATGAGTAATCCTGTCAAATCTGTCCAAAAAAAAAAAAATCATACTTGTATGAAAATAGATTTACGACGAGTCAAGAAGATACTTCATTCAACCCATGGGTGGGGCGGGGGGCGGGGGGCGGGGGGGGATTCCTGTCATGCATCAGCAGAAATGACATGAATTCCATTTAACATCACAGCAGTTTAGGAGATGTCAACAAAATAAGATTTTTCCTTTACTTTCACATGAAATCAGCTTTGAGTGAGTGAATCTGCTGGATCTCAGGTTTCTACCCCTCCATGTCACTCTAACAAGTCTTATTTATCCTGATCTCCCACATCCCAGAATGCATCAGGAGTTGTACATGCGTTCTTTTTTTATTGATCTATTATGAGTTTATGTTTTCACCTGCGTTTGTTTGTTTGTTTGTTTGTTTGTTTGTTTGTTTGTTTGTTTGTTAGAAAGATTACAGAAAAACTAATCAACATATTCTACCTCAGTGATGAAGAAGGCGGAAAAGTCATTCAGAACGTACATCCACATCTGGAATGGCAAGAATAATTCTATCCAACACAAAATCTGATCAAAATCTTATAAGACTAGTTACTATCTTACAGACTAACAGATCTCAGATAAAGTCCGTATAAAGTCTCTCCGCTGGAGGTAAAGAATTTGTTTCAATCCTAGAGATCTGGATTCATTCACTCTGAAACTGCATCGGAACATCGCGACAAAGAAAACCTCGCCCTCTTACTGGTCATCGCGATGTGACGGCGTCCGCGTGCTTTAAGATTCAGCCTTCATCAGACGCAGCCGAGACATTTTTATTTTTCAGAGAGCTACTGAGGCGTGAAAAAAGTCACAGAGTTCAGAATCCTTCTGATCCGGTATGATACAAACGTCTGGTTCTGAGCGGCGGCAGAAAGTTTGGAAAATAAGCCGTAATGAACCGTAATTTTCTGACTTTAAGACGTTAGTGTGCAAATAAAAAGTTTGTACTGTGCTTGGGGAATGTAAGCGCTCGTTGTAAGGGGCTCAGTTAAAACGCCGTAATTATCTGCAACAACAACGCAATGAATATTTTATATGTTTTCTGAGAGAAGAAGGTAGAACGGGAGGAATGTAGTAAACTTTAGAGTGGTTTCTCTCTGGAATAGTAATATGCATTGGGCCAAATTCTTTCACACTGTTGTCTGTGCTGAGAACGACTCCGACGATTCCACTAACAGACGAGCTGCGTCCAAAACATTCATTTCTATTAAATGTCTCACCAACCTGTTACGTCTGCACTCCGTTAGAATATCTACCATCTACTTTGCTGCGATCGTTTGCGGCCCGACGCTGAAAGAAAGTACAATAAAATGTTTATTTAGGATGATGAAAAGACCATCATCCTGGGGACCTTCTAACCCACTGATGCTGCTACACACCAGAGGATTCTCAAACCTAACCCATGCTGTAAACCTGGGCTTCAGATATCATTAGATGTAATTCTCGCAGTCGCGTACATGTCAGAGGACATCAAACCGTCAGTGCGTCGTATTTATGGGCCATTGGAGGCGAGTGAGAAACCAAGCAGCAGCTATTAAATAGAGATGTGAAGTATCCCAGCTCTAATGCATTCAGGACGGGAATAAAAGGCCCACCTGTCCCAGAATTCATCAACACAGCGCCGTCCCATGCTGCCTGGATTATGTCACCTATCACATGGCGGGATGTGATATACGACACTCTGCCGGTGGCATACACAGACAGTAACCCAATCACGACTACTATTTTGAGAATGTGTGGCTTTTCCCAAAGCACAAATAGGTTTTCGGCGCAGGCTGAAAACGCTCCGCCGTGGAATGCTTACACTTCAGTTCTCATGGGAGGGAATCCATTTCTACGGCTCCAGAGTAATGAAAAAGCACATTATCCATTGGGGCTGGAATGATTTCTGCCAACTGTGTGTGAAGCTGCCTGTACACTGACCAGGATCTGGAGCGCTGGGATTGTTTAACAACATAAGGAATTAGCCCTTACTTGAGCCAGCTCCTCCTTTGTACAGCAGGATCGTCAGCGGCGCTGGAAAATGTCCCGTCTCATATCGTCGTCTTCACCCTCCATCATCCTGGTAGTTCCTGCTGCCATGGAGGAATTCAACTCTGCTGCAAAGCTCGTTAAAAAAGACTTATATGAAGGTTGATGGGAGACACCAGTTCAACTTTAACAGCGGGTTATAATATCCTGAGTCTTGCAATTTCTATTCTCCTCCCAAACGGACAATTACCATGAATAAAACATTTCCCAGAATTGCAGAAATCTTGGACATACTAGCTCAGCCTAAAGAACCACGCTCATATTTCTTTGGTTCCGAAAACCGTCTAAGATCAGTTCAGTTTTATGCAAAAACACTTTACAGAGAATTCATGTTTTTATTTCCTTTACTTAGAATTCTCTAACTCCCTTTAGACATATTTTAGTCAACAGAATTTACATAAACTTCATTTTGTTCAAAATGCAGCGGCCAGAATCCTCACCAGAACCAGAAGAGAGTCCATCTCACTCCTTCATTGGCTCCCGGATACTTTTAGAATGGACTTGAAAAGGATTGAAGATTTAATCGATGGCTTTGAATGATCACTCTTGAGTCGCTCCTAAATGCATCTTTGATCTCCTGACTCTGACTCTGACTCTGACTCTAATGGGCCTTGTTGTACCTTCAGGTCCTCAGTCAGGGTTCTGTAAGCCATCCTTCGATCCGGTCTAAGTGAGGATGACCGGGCCCTCACGGTGAAGGAGCAACCCCGAAAACGTTACCCTAACTTAATCACACACTTCATATTTAATCAACCCGAGGAAAAAGTTTCAAGAAGCCGAAGTTAGCAGAGCAGCTAAAGCTAGCGAGAGTGCAGAATCAGCCAGGAGCTCTGAAGTCATTTAGTCATCATAGAACATATAACAGACTGACAACATTTTATTTTCACTTTGAAATGACAGACAGTTGGTCTAAGAGGCCATCAGAACACAAACACAATGCCAACCAGCCTTACTTCCACTGTAGTCCTTAAAAATAAGAGCACTTGTAATAGATTACTCAGATCTATCTGCCGGTCAGACTTTATAAAAATTTGTGAGGAAAGGAAATAGAAATCGGTGCATCTCTAAATTGTATCTTTTGTGTCTCTCTATTTTTAGTTTTAATCATTTTATGGTGTTCTTAGCTACATTCACATTTTTTTAGCTGTACAAATTTGATCACCGTCATTTACTTTTATTTTATCCTGTAAAGCCCTCTGTGTAGAAAGTTCTGTTTAAGTTGAACTTTTACTTTTTATTGTCATTATTAAATGTGCTGGCTGCCGGTGAGGTGGTCCAAGAGTCCGATCAGAATCCTCCAGGACGCCTCCCTTTGGAGGTTTTCCAGGCACGTCCAACTGGGTGGAGACCCAGAACCCGCCGGAGGGAATGTATGTCTCATTTGGCCTGGGAACGCCTCGAGATCTCCCAGGATGTGCTGGAGAGTGTTGCTGGGGAAAGGGGTCATCTGCAGCGGATACCCTTCTTATCCTGCTGTCACCGCGATCCCACCCCGAAGAAGTGAAAGAAAACGAATGGATGGACGGATTCTGAATATTCACTGAGACAAATGTAGTAGCATCAAGCATCTAGCTTTGTGGCAACATCTGGAAGTTCTGCCTCTGCAAAACGTTACGACAAACCTGGCAACCCCGACCCGGTTCAGCCAAAGCTGAACCTCATTCACTCGGCAGCTGCCCGTACAAAAATATGCAAACTCTTCCAGTAAGTCAGTTAGCGATGCCCAGTCATTTTTTGGTTCTCCTGTTACTGCAGTCGACTGCTGTAGTAGCAACACTCCATCATCGGGTTCTGGGAGCGAGTGCCAGTGTGTACTACTGGGGAGATATTTGAACTCATTGCCACGCTAAAAGCCTGTCAGAGGCCATGATTAAAAGGCAGATTCTGGTTGTGGTTAGGCACTTCCTGCAGAGGTGTGGAGAGAAACGGGCTTAATAACCAGATGTTGCGTGGCTCAGTACCAGTTAAGGCGTAGAACAGGAGACGAATGTAGTCGGCAGTGAGAGAACAGACGGGTTCTGAACAGGAATAATGGATCCGCAGGCCTGATAATTTCATATATGCCTATTCTGCTGAGGATGCAATAAAGCATGTAGGCGGAAGTATTTGGTATCCTGTAATTTACTGCCAGACGAGATTCGCTTGGAATATTTTGTCCGGAGCAAACGTAATGAATGAGCAGTCGTCATAGTCGTATAGTGTTTAGCTCGCTAATAGGCGTGTCTAACGGCGGACTTGTCACGGCAGGAGAAGCACAGGTGTAAATAATAACCTTAATTATGCCTCCTCTCCCTTTAGGTCTGCCGGTAAAAGCTGTGCCACTGGGCCAGAATGCAAAACACAGGGGTCCCAGACCCTCACGGTTCTGTGCAGCCCTCATGAATGTTTTTGGTCTGTTCTGTGATTGACGAGCAGAAAATGCCCGACGTGAGGAAGGTCAGCTTAGTGCGGCGGCTGACGCAATGTTGCATCGCAGCTGAGGAGGAACGAGTAGAAACAAGACGGCGTCTGGAAATCTTTAATCGCTACGGCTTATCTGGTTAAAAAATGATGTAGGGTGAGTTCAGAACCTTTAATCTCAAACGTGTCGGAGATTGTGTTCCTGGTCTGGAACCAGTGGAATTCTGTTTCCGTCCAGGTGATAATTAACGTGACACAAACTGGGCAGTCTGCCACGCCGGTCCGTCAGGTCATTAAGGAAAGAAAAACATTATCCCTTCATTCAAGTCGTGGTGTTTCCAGAGGTTTTCTGCTGAGAGGTTGTACATCACAGCCGTTTGGTGTCGGGTCCAATTTAAACGGTTCTGTCCTCTGGAAACACAACCTGGACCTGAAATTGTTTCTCTTGACGAGCCTCACGTCGCAAATGATCCGGAGTGGACAAGCCTGAAATGAATGTTCCTGCACTTTGGTTTACAAACAAGTTTTTTAGAGTTACAACTAATCAGCCATAACATTATGACCGTTGACAGACAAGGCGGAATAACATCGATTGCCTCGTTTCAATGACGCCTGTCAAGGGGCGGGATATATTATATAGCATGTTGACACTTTGGCCTCAAACCTGATTTGTTATTAGCAGGAAAAATGGAACGTGAAAGAATCTGACGTTGACAAGGGCCATATTGTGATGCCTACCCAACTGGATCAGAGCATTTCAGGAAGTGTTGGTATTGTTGGGTGTTCCTGGTCTGCTGCGGTAACTACCCAGCAAAAGTGGCCCTAGGAAGGTCAACCGGTGAACCGGTGAACCGTTGATGGAATCATGGGCGCCCAAAGCTCAATGATGAACACTGGCTGCGTATCAGGCTGTGGAGCTGTCAGAAGTTTCAAAGGTGACTCTTTCTCCACTGCTAAAAGCAGCTTCAATGGGCACATCAGCATCAGAACCAGACTTGGGTGGACCGGGGATAGTACCAGGAAGCACATGGAAGAAGACAAACCGAACAATGTAGTGTGATGTTTGGGCAATGTTCCCTCCTGGATCCTGCCATCCATGTGGATCTTACTTGGACCAGCTACCTAAACATTACTGCGGACCGAGAACACGGCTTCGTGGAAAATGTTTCCTCTAACAGCAGTGGCAGGAACGTTTTGAGGAACACAACAAGAAATTCAAGGTGTTGATTTTGTCATCTCAATCCTTTCAAGCATCTGCTGGCTGTGCTGGACAAACAATTCTGATCCATGGTGGCGTCACCTCAAAACTCTCAAGACCTAAAGGATCTCCTGCTAACGTCTTGGTGCCAGATACCACAGCTCACCTGCAGAGATCTGGACTCCAGAGCTCCACAGGTCAGAGCTGTTTTGGGACCAACAGAGTACTAAGCAGGTGGTCATAATGTTTTGGCTGACTGGTGAATTTCTCGTACTCTTACCCAGTCTGTTAGAGGTGTTCAACCCTCTGCCTCCAGCGGGTTAAACTCCTCCCTTCTCTCCATCTTACTCCTCACGAGGAATCTCAGGCGATGACAGACTGAAAGGTCGTCTTCTGTTTGAGGAACGCCGAGAGGACGACGCCCACTGTAGTGGTTACCTGTCCGATACTACACACAGAATCCTCCTCCTCCTCCCTTTCCCACCATGTGTTATCAACACCTGTTCAGCTGCCTCTAATTAGGACTAGTACAGGTGTCAGCATTAAAATGAGTAACCATTGACAGGGCGGATCTTTTCCTGCACGGCCCCGTTTGTCAGAATCCATCTTTCATTCTGGGCCTCGACCGCCAAAGTGTGATCAACACTCGTACGCCGTCAAACCTGCCGACAGGCCGTCACTCGCATTTAAGGCGGGTCGTCGAGTTTACTTGTTTTTGGCGTGGTTTGCAGCGTCGGGTGCTCGTGGTGATGGATTTTCTCAGGCAGGTCATCGACATGTTTCCCCGCCGCCGCTGCCAGTAGCTGTACGGTAGTGAGGTCATCACTCGGCCCCTGGAGAATATTTCTGTTTAAGGATATGAATAGAAACAGTAAAGCTGAAACATGCATGGATGACATCATGCTATGACTTACCTGGAAGTTCTCAATAACGCCATCTTGTTTTATGTGTGGATCCAGGGGCGGGGCCAGAGAGGCACCGCCCACAGCTGGTATCAGATCAGCCTCTATGTGGGATGGAAAGTTATAGTGGAGAAGGATCTCCATGTTAAACAACTCTGTGAAGTTAATAATTACAATACTTGTCACTATAGAACTATTCTGTAATGATTTCTGCTTTATTTGGCTATAACTAATCCAAAACTCAGGTTTTATTTCCTTTTGAGGACAAGTGAGACAGAATAGGGGACAACTGGGACCCCCGTATGTTCTCTGTGCACCCCTGTCAGACATTAATATATATATTAATATGTTTAAATGAAGTATTTGTATTTCTCAGGCCCACAGCAGAAGGAATGACATGTACGTTAATCTTACTAAAGAAAAACATGATGATGGATGATGGCGTTGATTTTGTGTCATTAAATCTCAGTCATTCAAAATATTGACAATCATTCCTTTAAAATGATCAGTAATGAAAATGAAATAAAAGCTTTGAAAACCAACAGGTGGTAAGCATACATGTCAAAGTTTACAGAACAGCTTTATAGCATTTTAAAAACCCACAGAAATCCAACAGATGGTTTTAATGTTGGAGAAAAGGTTCTGCCCAAAGTCTGACAAAAACCTAATAAAAACGGTATTTTCAGAGCAGCGCTGATGTCATTAATAATTAGTCTGGTAGATCAGACGATCAACTTCAAGGCCCAGGATCCAGAGTCCAGGATCCAGAGTCCAGGATCCAGAGTCCAGGATCCAGAGTCCAGGATCCAGAGTCCAGGATCCAGAGCTGGTTGTTCAGTTGTCAGTTTCATGACTTTTTTTTTGCCACTTTAAGAGTTTAAATGTAAAGAGTTTAAATCTAACTAACTATTCTACAGGGTTTTTTTTATTTTGCTTATGGATTTTGGCTAAATTTGAGGCATAAAATGAACTTTTTGTCCTGAAGTTGAGGTGCTGGATCAAACGGTATTATTGGTGTACAAACTGATGCAACGGCGTGGCTTTAACTATTTACCCGGGCTTGGACCAGCACCAGAAGATCACTAATATGTGACCCCTGTGTGGCTGGGTCGGGTGGGCCGTTTCAGAGGATACACTGGAAGAAATACGCCAACAAAAATAATGAATATAAGGTGTTTTTAGATTGTAATAAGTTAAAAATCTGCTAATAGAACAAATGAAAATCTGTTTGGTAAGATTTCTTAAAATAAGACGTGATATTTAGATAAAGGACGTCTTTAAATGAGCTGGTAAACCCAATTTTTAACTATATTTGACTAATATTAGGAAGTTTGTGTCTCAGAATCAGCCGGTTATACTTAAAAAAAATAATAATTTTTGCAAGATTAAGCTGTAACATTTTTTTTCTTTTTTTTGTTATTATTGTGATTAGTGCATTTTTTTCTCGTTTTTTTAAAAATCCTATCTCCTTAACAACCTCATAGATTTCCCCTGTGAGGATTTATAAAGTTTCTTTCTATTTAGTTGTGACACCGTTCTACATTTAAGTCCATTTTGAGTTTGAAATAAGATTATATGGTAATATTTAAGCATTTTAAGAGGAAATTTCTCCTTAAGTTGGCTGTAAACAATAATTTTGAGTATTTGGGTTATTTTCAGGATTCTTTGATGTTCAACTGTCTAAAAAGAAGTCATTATATCTCGTTTAAATGTTCATGTTCAGCGTGTAAGTCTCAAGTGTTGTTATTTGTGGATAGATTGAAGAGAAGGTTGACATTCAGTGTCTCATGTAAAGCTTGTACATATTTTACTTTTATCACCACTAACTTTAACGCCTGCACTGACTTCAATTATCCATAAATCCCCAATATTCACAGCAACCAGCTCTAAGAATTGTAAAGGTCAAAGCCCTTGTAGTGATGGAAGCCTTGCATATTCATCTACTCATTAGATTCGTTGGATGTAAGAGACGGAGGAGGAGAAGGAGACGTTTCATTCAAAGATTTGGACTTTTGCTTCCTTTGACTTTGACTTCCTGGAATATCCACACACTCCATTGTATTTCCATAAAATGTGCTGCTACAGCGGTTGAAAAACAAACCATTTGGAAACCCCTCGGATGACCAGAACCACGGACTGAGCGGTTCTGTGAGCTGGATTGTAATTAAAGAATGATTGGATTCCCCTCTTAGGGGGAACCTACAGACACTAGGTCATGGCCCTCGCCCACAGTCTTTCCCCCCTTCCAAACATTAAATTTCCCACTTTCTAATCCTCAAATTGCCGCTCATGTCAGCCGTGAAGTTCCAGGTACAAACCTGCGCGGTCGGGTAGAACCGGCCCTTTGGCATCTGTTATTCTGGGATGTTTGACCCGACACTTTTCCCTGAGGTTTAGAGGACATGGATTAACATGGAGATTAGAGTCATGAGCAAAGAAAGCTTTTGACAGAAGGGTCGTCGGTATGAATCCTGTGAAACGTACTGGTTGGTGAATTAAGGCTGAAGGGAACGGTTGAGCTGGTCCGTACAAGCGGTTAGAACAGAACTCCTCCCTTTGGAGCTTTTCCAGACAGATCCAGAACTCGCCTGGGCTTGGGACCGCCTCAGGATCCTCCAGGACGAGCTAGTGAGTGTTGCCGTGGAGATGGTTGTCTGCACTAACCTTCTACGCGTGCTACCATGAGGTCCGACCCTGAATAAGCAGAAAAAGATGGAATGGAAAGAATTAAAGCCATAAACTCTTAAAGTCGTATTAAGAGCCTTGTATACTTTTTTTTATGTACTCTTTTCGGGTTTTACGGATACGGACCCGTTGTAACTGTACCTCCCATAATCCTTGGAGGCGGTGTCGCCATAACTCAAGGAAGAAACAAAAGTAAACTCAAACCGTTACAAAGACTAATATGTTTAACTCTGAAACAACCAAAGTGACAAAATGGTTTAAACGTCATAAAAAGTTCCATAAACAGATTTATCTTCTATTCTAAGTTCTAATTTCTTGTTCTTTTGTTACTTAATATGAATTTCAGCCTTTATTATGTTCAACCGGTTGTTACAAAACTGTTTATATAAAGAATGTTATATTTGTAGTGTAAAACTAAACTACAAGGCTTAAATGTTGATGTTTGTTGTTGAACTGCAAATACAAAAATCTCCTTTCTAATCTCTATTTCATATCCCCGATCATTTTTACTGAAGGACAGTTTGGTCCGGGTTCTAATTATGTCCCTGAAATGTTTTGGGTCTGATTTGATCGTCTTCGATCCTTCGCCATAACTTAAGAACTCTATTAATTAACATTTGCAAATTGTATACCCACCTAGAATTCAGTGTGAGGAAGAACTGGACTGATTTTGAGAAAGTCCGGTTGCACATTTCCACCACAAGGGTAGGCTTTATCTCCAAAAAAGTTTCAGGCCATAATTTCTCATCGGTTGGACTGATTTAGTCCAGATTTGGTGAAGATGGTTTCCTTCAGGGAGATTCATCTGCTCTAGGTTGTATTTACTCTCTAGGAGGAGCTTTTTGGACCCAAATACTGACATACAGACGTAACGTCACATTCAATTCGAGGTGTCGGGTCGCATGCTCGATGCAGGGGATTGGCGGCTTTTGTCATTTTTTCGTCACTCATTACAACCTCCTCCTTTTTTAGTCGCCGTTTTCCCTGCGGGCCCGCGGACTAACGCTGGCGTTGACAGATGTTTTGAAACAGATCTGTGTTTCTGCTGATAGATGGAGCTTAGAATAGCCTTTGGACTCGCCGCCGCGTGCTTTTGACCGTGGCGTGTAACGGTGGTTCTGGTGGTGTCAACAGGCCCGTATCCGTGTGGGCGGGGCAGGATGTTACAGGAAGAGAGCGGTTGTGCTCACAAAACCCTCCTTCAGTAAACAGAGGTTGAAAGCAATATACTTTCATTACCCTGCTGCTCCTCTTCCTCAGACAGCTGGGCCAAAAGGTTATGAAGGCTCGATGAGGCGGCAGTAATTAGAGATCCAGGGAGAACCCACTTAAAGAAATCAATCTGTATCTGGAAGCAGAGCCGGAGACTCGGAACATTTCATCCCGCCGCAATTAAAATCTTCCTTACGTTTCCTTCTTGTCTGCTGCTCTGGATTAATCGTTCAATCTGCCACAGCTTAAAATATCATCAGTCATTCTGGGGAGGTTCTGCTCCTCTGCAGCTCCTTGAAGGTTTTCTCAGACCGTGTGTTTGCTCGGCAAATTGTAGGGTTTTTTTTAAGTTCTACGCAGCTGTTCCGTTTGGACGGCTATTATTTAGCGGCTGCGGCGGTCGGAGTTTTTAAGAGGCCAGGAAGGTTTTATCCAGGGAGCGCGGGCGGGCCTGCGTTCGCCGGATTTTCATGATTCAAGATAAGACTCGAGTACTGGGACGGCGGAGGAAAGTGTGTGAGGACACGCCCACTCGGCATGGGAATTTTGGACGCGCTCCAAATTGCAACACGAAGCTTCTCTGAGATTCCTGCGCCGATAACGGCGGCATCGAATCAATCTAGCAATCATTAGTGGGAGATACTGGACCCGGTCCGAGCCGCAGAATTTACTGGTCCTGTCCTGCAAAGTGGATTACTCAGCTATCAATCCTCTCAGTTACACTCATTGCATAAAAAGAAAAAAGCTTCTATGATATTTAATCACAATGTCTGGATCTGCTACACCGATCTGTCCTCCGATCCGATCCGTCACGGATAAAGCTGTGATTTTCTCCAAACTTCCAGCTGTCCGGCTCACAGATGTGACTACAAACGGAGCCTGGAGCTGCCATCCACAGCTGTGGAGAGAAGTTCTAAAAAGACATGATTTATCTGTCAACACCAGGCTCCTCGCCAGGAGAGGAGGTTAAGCCTGCCTCCGAGTGTTTGTCAAGAAAATCTCACAGCAATTTAAATTTTTTTGTTGTTGTTTCGAGTTCAAGTATCAGTCAATCCAGCTAATAATGATTGGCTGTGATGTCCATCGGGTTTTTGACAGATGAGGAGGAACGATGGGTTGATGTGGGGAACTCTGCATTAATGACATCACCTCCATTCATTACGATTTAAAGAGAAGATTCTTTCTACATCCCCGAAAAGTCGGGTATTTTAGTCGCCATCATTTGAAAAGTGTTTGATTGCTCTTTTTTCGAAATGTGGACCCAATTTCCCTTAGTGTGAGGAAGAACTGGACTGGTTTCGAGGAAGTCCTTTGCGTCTTTCCGACATTAAGTAAACGATAAATGGACTTTATTGGTGTCGCAGTTTTCTTTCTGTATCGTCATAATCACAGTTTTCATACTTTTCTCAACCGTTGGTCCGTTTTAGTCTGAATCTGTTGGGTATGAATCGGGTCGAGGAGATTTATATTTACTCCAATAGTTCATATTTACCCACTAGGGGGAGGTTTTTAGAAAAAAAAACACTGTTTTGACACATAACTTCATAAATAGCCGTTAATCGTATTTAGTCCAAATTGATCTAATATGAACCCCTTAAGGAGATCTGACTTATATTTGTTATGTTTTACTGTAACTGCTCCTCTTTTAATCAGTAGGAGAACTTTAAGTAAAATAAATAGTTGTTTTTTTCTTGTTACTTCCCAACCATGTCTGATTATCTGTAAATAGGCTCATATGAATCTGCAGAAGGAAATCTGTCCTGTATTTAAATCATTTTACTCCAATAGTTCATATTTTACACACTAGGGGGTCCAGTCGTTTCTAAAAGTATCTCCTAAGAATCGACTCCAGGAAATCTGTCTGGTTTTATTATTTATTATAAAACTAGTTAATATTTATCTTCATCATTGAGTCACTGTGGGATCTGATCCTAGAACAGACTGATGACATCATAGAAACAGTTAGGTTGAGTCACTGTGGGATCTGATCCTAGAACAGACTGATGACATCATAGAAACAGTCAGGTGGAGTCACTGTGGGATCTGATCCTAGAACAGACTGATGACATCATAGAAACAGTTAGGTTGAGTCTCTATGAACTGTTTGAGATTATTAGTGAGTCACATTTAATGTGAGGAGATCAATCAGGGGGTTGATGGTACAATGCAGGAGGAGTGGGGCTTTTTTTCAGGGATATATAGTTCTAGTTGTTGTATATAGTATGTAGTATATATATATATATATTTGTAGTTATTTTGTGATGGAGTGTCTTCCAGACTCCAACATTTAGCACTTTGAGATTTGATCCAAACGTTATAAATGAAATGTATTATTATTATAATTATTATTATATCCTTTTTAACACCTCGGGGGAATTGAGCTTCCAAAAACAAGGACATTTATTCAAACAAGAGTTCGTTTTAACTTCAAATGAGGACGATTACAAATTGGAAGTGATGGTTGTTGGTTCTGTGATTTATGATATGAAGAAAATGACGCCTCCTGACATTTATTGTTGGTTTTATGGCTGATTTCTAGGTGCCGATATCGCCTCTCAATCCGGGCCGGGGGCCTCAGACACCAAACACCAGCGCTTCGACTGATAGACGGCTGTAATGAAACGGCTGACACTCAATCCGCCTCCTTCTGGATGCCAAACACAAGTGTTGCCACTAATTAGAGGCTGGCAGTAATGATCCAGGGGTGGGGAAGCGGTGTAACCTGAGGAGAAGCCGGTGTGTGGTGACGGGTTTGAATCCATCTGCTGGAGGGGATGAAAGACTCCACTTCAGTTTCTCTCACAGCATCCGATGTTCCGCTCGCACACCAGTGCGCTTTCACTATTATTAGCCGCCCGCAGCTGCGGCTTCATAAAACCTTATCGCAATTTGGAATCAATTCTCTCATAACACTTAGCGCTTTGCATCTTGGGTACACTTCATGGGCGTTATGGAAGTTCAACCTTCCTCGCCGGCGGGCGTGTCGTTAATCAACTATGAATCTTTCTATTGAGGAGTTTTAGCAGGATGTTGGTTTCCTCTTTCTTTTGATTGTTTTCATGCGACTCGGAGCCAATTTCAAGGCTTCTATTTTTATTTTCGCCGTCGTATGTCAAAATCCTGCTTTGAAACCAGATAGGAACGGTTTCAAGTGGAAAGAGGAGTTCCTCGCCGCTCTTTACTGGCGCCGCTGTTGACAGCCGGAGCGCCTCCCGTCTCCCTCAAATCAACAAGTATCAGCAACAAACGACAAAGGTGGGATACTCTTCATCAGTGAGAATACAGGAGGGGTTCCAGGCACCTGTCTGTCTGTCTGTCTGTCTGTCTGTCTGAGTCAATAATCTATACCCGTTATATCGTGTAATTTTCTTCGTGACAAATTTCTAATTTAATCTAAACAACAGAAAAAAATGCTTATTACATGTTTACACATGCTTACATGTGCAACAAACCGAGACAGACCCCCGGACCCCCTGACTGTTAACACAGTAACTCCATAAACTCTTTCATGGGTCTTTCATATTTTAGAGCCACATAGAGTTCAATGCGAGGAAGAAGTGGATTGATTTTGGGAAAGGTCAGCTGCATATTTCCGACTCTTGGTCTGATTTAATCCTAATTTAGTTTGGCTGAATCGACTGGTGGAGATCGATCTCCTATAAATCATGATTTACTCTAAAAGTTAACTTTTACCCACCAGGAGGAGCTGCTTCTTCTTCTTCTTCTTCTTCTTCTTC
>VRLP01007602.1:0-20911 GCA_009660295.1 Lophius piscatorius | reverse complement strand
GGGACTGATGGAAGAGATGTTAGTTTTCACCAGGGCTGTAGGAAAGGGGTCGAGGGCACAGGTGGAGGGCTTCATTGTCCTGATGATAACCTCAACCTCCTGCAGTGAGATTTCTGGGAAGCACTTTAGAGGCTGGGAGATCTCCAACTGTGAGTAAGTTGGAGATCTACACACACATATACTGCAACACCAACACACACACCCACACCACACCCCTTGACTAGAGGTGAATGGGTGTTTCAACAAATTCTATCCAGAGAGCACAGCTCTTGCCTTTTGGTTCCGTCTAAAACAGAACTAAGCGCCGTAACAAACCGTAACTGATCAACTGATGATTATAGTTTTATAACGGCCAACTTAAAATCGAAATACTAAAAATAAAGACAATTAATTTCTTTTATTAAATGAAAGTAAGATTAATTCATTTTTAGGACCAGCCAGAGTAGTTTTTAAGACGTTTCATTAAAACTTAAGACTTTTAAGGCCTTAAATTCAGGTTATTGGATTTTAGACTTTTTAAGACCCCGCAGCTACCCTCTCTTGAAATATGTCCATGTCAGTTCTAACACTTGCTCCCTCGTGTTTCAAGTCCAAACAGAGAGATAGTGAGGACTCTTCTACAATTAATATTCCTGCAAAGGGAAGCCTTAACTCGCTCTTCTCTACAAGTAATGTGGTTTTAATCTAGTTTGTTATTCTTTTTCTTTATCTAGCAAAATACTAGATTTTAGTAGAAATTGCATGTATATACATCTCCCTCGACTGGACAGGGTTTTTATTTTGCATTCAAAATGTGTCAAAAATAGGGGGGAAAATCCCATTTTTGACATATTTTGGTAAATGGGCTAACAAACTGTGCAAAATGTGGTCATCCCGTACAAGCTACAAAAATATGTAGCTCGGGGCATTTTTCCATCAAATATGATCTAGTAGTTATCAAATTGTTTCTGAGCAAATGGTTTTGCATGTTCGTACTGTAATATAATAATGCTAGGCTTTGTTTTTATCCCCAAAAAATCAGAGGAGGACAGTAACATTGTGTGATGAATCACACATTGCTCATACAGGAAATAAAATGGGTACAATCTTACGGACATTCAAAATAAGTATCGTAATTCTTACCTGTACATAGTCACCAGGGTTATATAATACACCTGATACTTTTGGAGCTAGGTTTGAGATAGTTTCTAAGATAGATAGATATTGTTTATAATTCGAAAGAGGATTACCTTAAAAATAAGCCATGAATACACCAACAACAACAAAAAAACTCATTAAAAACCCATTTCTTGTTTATTTGTCTGAGCATAATTGGCTGAGGTGACTCAAAATACATTTCATCAGTCCAGCTTCCAGTCATAACACCTTGTTGCTCCCTCTCGTCACACTTCCCTTTCCTCAGACATGTATTACCGTTCTAAATTTTTCAACCAGATGCCAAAAAACTTTCCCTCTTTTTGGCATCACCAGACAGCAACACCCAATTACCTATCTGTTCTCACTTCCCTACGCTACAGTTACCCATGCTATCCTGCCTACTCTCTCACTGGTTTCCACTTCCCCTCATCAGCCCTGCAGAAAACCTCCCAAGACAATTTCCACTCACTCCTTCAATCTTCTCCTGCCATGTGCTTCATATCTTAGATCTCCAACCTCTGTGATTTATTCTGTTTACCTAGATCAGTTTCGGCATTCCCGCCCTGGTTGTTTGACATTCTGCCTGGTGTAAAATGTTGGTTGCCCATTTTTGAGCTTGTGTGCCTCTGCTGGACTGCGGACATCTGGTTCTGATTCTCGTCTGCCTCACTATCGTGCATTATATCTGTATTTCTTTCCTTTCTTTTTTCTTCCAGGCTTTTTCATTAAATTATTGGACTTCACCAGATTTGCCTCAGTATTTTGCATCTAGGTCCTTCCTCTGGCCTCTCTGACACCAGGCAATGATGACCTCCTGGTAAGATGATTGCTTCTGGCCGAGGCCAGAGTGGCTCATTCATCTGAGTTGATTCACAGGCAGTCTAAATATGAAACCGCCTGACTACCAAACATTACGCAGCTCACTGGATTTTTGCTGGGTCGACCACATCATCATGGTATGATTCAGTTATAATGACCAAATCAATAAATCACAGAGTAAAAATCTCTTAGTGGGCAAGGGTCAAGGCAGAAGTTTAGACACATCATGGTGGTGGATGAAATATTGTTATTCTTTACTCCTATTCTTTGCCCGGGTAAGAGTACTATTACTACAATGTAAAAATAATCCTCTACAAGTAAAAGACATGCTTTCAAAAACTTTCAATACTTAACCAAACATATTTATGCATTGTGAGTTAAAGGTACTCAAAATATCAAAGTGAAAATCATCATTGAATTAACGTGTTAAAATGAAAGATGAGCAGCAGCAGCAATGATGATCCCATAATATGCCCGACATTTGGGGTATATTAATAACACGAACAGAGCTTATGGGTGAGAAATGGGTGAGAACGTCAGATGGTGACCTCACCTTTAAGAAAGGAGAGCGCTGTAAAATAGTCTAAAAACCTCAAATAAATTGTCCTGAATTCTGCAAATGCAAGAGCATACTGTATAAAAATGGATTTGAGTTTGCTGCAGAACGGTAATACAGCAGCAATCAGCCACACAAGAAGTTCAACCAACAGCTTCATAAGCTCACATTTTAACTTAGTCTGGAAGAGCAGGTGGTAACAGTTCTCTCTTGCTCTAGAGTTGATATTTCTAACTTTATGCATACTCTTTAGGGTGCTGACAGTGTGGTTATTTTAACAATACAACCTGGCAGTCTCACCGAGTCATGCTTCAGGCACTGCCTCACTGTCTGCCTCACTGGGAGAAGACACCTGGACTTTTAGCTGAGAATAGACATGGAATATGGAACAACTGCTATTAATACTCCTATAGAAGTATTTACTGGTCAGTAAATAAGTAATACTATGAGTCCTTCCGTGTTAATTTCATTGGGCAATTAATGTCTTTCGTTCAGCTATTTGTACTACTACTATGCACCAAGCATCAAAGACACAAAATATTGTCAGCATTTTATTATTTATTTCTTCCATTTTTCTTCTTTCTTTCAGAGCTTATGTACAATACATTACCTGAAATCAAAACTACCCCTTCAAATACTCTTCACTATTAGTCGTCGGGTTTTCCAACACTCCATTTGGAAGCAGTCCTAACAGTCAGTTAGCAAGAATAGGATAGATCAGCAGGGAACAAAACTAGTCTTAGGCTGTCACGCCGACAGCGAGGGGTTTATCCATGAAAGTTCCCAAATCCTCCGTGTTATAGGAGCAATTCCCCGATAGAAACCCTCAAATTAAATGTGGTTATTTTCACAGTATTTCTGATTAAAAAAGAAGAAGAAAGAAAAGAAGCTCCCTTAAGTAAGTTAATAAAAACTATTAGATCAAATTATTGGTAAAATATGACATAAACAAGGTTCATAGATCGATTCATGTGCACTGATTCTGGACTAAGTTTGACAAACTGTTTAGAAGTTATATAAACAGGGTTTTCAGTACAAAGTGCCTCCTAGTGAGTAAGATATAAAGTTTTAAAGTAAAACATGATGGATACAGGATAGATATCCTCCAGTGGATTCATATACACCAAATTTGGACAAAACCGGACACATGCTTGAGAATCAATGGCCGGAAAAGTTTTGGCTATAAAGCCCCCCTTGTTTCAGAAAGAGAGGACTGAAATAAACTACATCCTGTGACATAACCCACACTAGTCTATGTTGGTATAAAATTTGAAAATGATCCGTGAAATATTTTTTGAGTTATGTCCGGAAAAGTGTGTTTTCATGAAAAATCCAAACAGTGATTGAAATGGGACGACAGGAGCATCTCATATGGATTTATTAACAGCTGAAGAATGTGTGAGGACTAATCTCCCTTTAATTGCCGTCTTATCGCACTCTAAGGTCAGTGCACTCGGCTTGAACTTGTTTTACACTACAAAGGTGTTGTATTCCATTATTACTCAACATACAGGCAGAGAGCCAATTTACAAGCTTACCCTCCATGTTCAGTACATCCCACTGAGCTATTTGTCATCCCTTTAAAGGCCATGAAACGGAGCTGTATTCAAAAGAACCAGTCGAAGCAAACATGACCTTAAATAACCTGGAACTCTTGATCTGTAGCGTGGGAGGAAACAGAACGTTGTTTTTTTTACCCCTTTATGTGCTGTTGTCACTTGTGAACATAGAATATTCAGCTAATCCACCTCACAGAGATTAATTACACAGTTATTACTCATGTACATTATGAAACAAAGTGGCGACACGTCTCTAGGGACACAAAATGTCTGTTTTATTAAAGTCCAACACAGATTCCAGTTAACAATGAGCACTCAAGCCCAGAGGTTTTGGTCTGTGCAGGAAGTGAAGAACCTTGCATTACAACATCTACCATCTTTTTTAAATAGCAGAGATATTGTCCGAGCCCATTTCAGTTTTCATCACTATCTCCTCCAGCAGAAATCAGGATTGGATGTAAGCTATCTATAGCACCTTTGCAATCTCCCCAGAGCCCCCACAATCTAGCGGTCTTTCTGTGGACGGCCCCACCGGGCGTACGCAACAGCGTCATTACAAATGCATCATAAGAAAAATACAATAAGCTGAAGCCAGGCTGCCTCTCCTGCTGCTCAATATATCATCTTAAAGGAATGGTATAGTGTCCTCTCAGGTGTGTGGGTGAGAATCATATTCTTTTTTTTATTTTCCAATAAAGACGGAGATAAGACATACTGGCCCTGGTTTTTGATTCAATTAAAGCTCTTCAAACTCTTTTGGCATTGCCAAGAGAGGAGTTAACCTGCTGAATAATGGATGGAGAGCGAGGAGGATACTTTTGAATTCAAAAGATCTTCCCACTTTCATAATCTGAGTGATAACCTGGAGACATTAAGAAGGTTTAACCTATATAAGGCATTCTGGTCACTTTCTTCCTCTCGCATCTGGGATATATAAATAAATACACCATTCATAAAATCAAAACCCCCTGCCTAATAATTTCTTATGTAATACTTAAGTTAATACAGGTTAGCCATTGCAATGCAAGCACTTCAGTGAGGCCTGGGTACACACAATCCTGTCAATAGTTCATCAGTTGTCCCCACCATTTTGGTGGGTACGAACCTCTGCCGACCAGGAACACCAAGAACACTTCCAGTTCTGGAGATGTTCTGATCCAGTCATCTACTCATCACATATTAGCCCCATTTAAGTCTCCTGTGAGATTTAATGCCATAGCTGAATATTGTGACATGAACAGGTAATATTTGAGGTAATATTCGTGACCTCTTCTCGTTGCACTGACCCACCACTTGATACATCGTCCTAACCCAAATCAAAATGCAATATCAAAACTTCTGTATAGACGTTTGTTGTTCATCAGGTAAAGGTCCTCATAAATCACAATCCAGTAAATGTTATATGATACATACCAAAATGTAAATTTCTTTATTTGTAGGGCGGTGGGGTTTAATAGATTTATATATAGTGGATTTTTTTCAGATTTTGTGAGCACTTATAAGTTATGAGTGTTAGTAGCCATTGAAAATATCTATTGTGATGTTTAAACTAGGTCATTATTCATTTCTGGCATACATTTTCAACACTTTCATTATAAAGTGCAATGAAAAAGTATTTGACTTCCTCAAATACTTTGTCTCATCCATTGTTGTGTAATAATTTAACATAAAATTGAGGCATAACGTGAAGAGACAAAATGCAAGTTTTAAATCATAGTTGTTGCTGTTGAACAAAAAGGTTTATCTGATACCAACTGGTCCTGAGGGAAAGGATTTGCCCCCTTATAATCCCCCGCCACTTGAACTGTTAGAATGCAGTGGTCCCGTTACATCTGGCCTAAACCAAACAGCATTTCACTATAAGAACCTCATGCCTACGGTCAAACATGAAGCTGTCAGTGTCATGCTGTGGAGATGCTTTGCTGCTTTGTGACCAGGACGACTCGCCATAATTGAGGGAAACATGAATTCTCTCTACAAGAACATACAGAAGGAGAATATAAGGTCACCAGTTTGTGAGGTGAAACTCAAAAATAACTGGATCATGCAGAGAGAAGAGAAAGTCCAACTCTGAATGGCTCAAAAGAAATAAAATTAAAGTTGAGTAGTGGTTTAGTCAAAGTCTGAACCTGATCGCCATTGAGATGCTGTGGTGGGACCTGAAAAGATCCGTTCATGCTCACAAACGAAACAAAAAATAAAATATCTCAGTTCATCAACTGAAAAATGGGGCTGCACTAAAGCACCTCTGCAAAAAAGAATGGGGTAAAATTACACCACGTTTGATGTTTTGGATAATATTTTGCCTGAATGAAATAAAATAGCCATTACAAAACTTATTTTTCCGAGAACTGTAGCTATCTGTGATCTTGATGGACACAGAATGCAGCTTTAAGTTACACTACGGGTCTTTTATAATCCGTGAAGTTAGTTATTTACGCTATATGAATCCAGAAAAACACAATGCTGAATGCTTATCTAATGCAAAGACCATAGCGGCATTTTTCATTATAACACTAATTTAAAGTTTGTTTCTTAGAATTTGTTGCGAGTCGTACATTTTGTAAATAAGACGCATTTATTTTACTGGTAGAAGACGACTGAAGGACCTTGAACAATAAAAGGAGGGTTTTGTTGTAAATGTGGCACGTCTAAAATGTGTAATAATAATAATAAATTGGACTTATATAGCGCCTTTCTGTGAACCCAAGGACGCTTGTGTAGACAAATTGATGCGTAATGGGAAACTTTTCTTCCATAAATTGCTCCTAATTTCTTAAAACAACTTGATGTACTATAGCATCCAGTCTTACGGGCCTTCACTTTCTCTGCAGTGTATTTAGATGCAAGATCTGTCAGCAAGCTAAGGGATCAAGCGCAGGTCAAAGTACAAAATGTTCCAAAATTGTCTGTCAGTCAGCAGTTAGCAGTCACAGTCACGTCACTGCAGTAAAATAACAGCTTCGTATTACATCCTCCGTATGACACATTTAGCTATTCGGCTGACAGCCTCGGTATGAAACAGGATATAAACTGTAAGCAGTGGCACCATCACAGGGGAGGAGTGAAAAACCAGCAATTACTCTTGAGTGTGCACTTTTACAATTTCCAAAGGTCGCAGCAGGGAAAAAAATCACAACCTAGAATCAACCAGTCGCTGCTGTATTCTCCCCTACCCTCAATTTGCCATTACATCTATGCTTTAATAAACATTTATGCTGATGAACAGAACAAACTAATTGCAGATCAACTGACGAATGAAAGAGGAAATGCACTGACTACAGAAACAGGAGGCTAACTGGGGATGAATGGAAAATATCGGGTAAATCACAATGGTGGTCGGCAAAACAGACAGGAAGTGAAAAACAAAATGACCACGGACTTCTAGCAGCAGTACATTGTGATTAAACCCTTAACCTTCAGACAATTTCCAATAACAGGACTTGTGTGCCATGGCTGCTGTTCTCTTATCCAGATCTGTCGCAACATTAAGTGGTTCCTTCTTTGACGAATGATCCACTCTTCCATCACAATTAATGAAAATATGAAAGGTAGTTTAAAAGCAATTAATGATTATATTGAAAACCTCCACTTACAATTAACATTTGGATTGTTTTTTCCCGACTTGTTAAAGATTTGAAATATTCTTTACCTCATCATCTCAGCAATACCGGTGGCTTCTTCAACTCTGACAGTTTTAATTAATATTTACAGCTTGATTCCCAAGGTTATGTGACATTTATACCCATTATATGTGTTTCTGTTGCTTTTCATTTTGGCTGTTGTTTTCTATGAGAGTGCCGATGGGGAAATATAGAAAAAGAGAACCAGAAGGAGTTGCGTAGTGACTTTATGGATTTAGACAAAGAGTATGATAGAGTACAGCGGGAGGAACAGTGGTATTGTATGTAAGTATGTCTAAATATGTTAGAGCAGGACAGGATATGTGTGACAGCAGTGAAGTTTGCAGTATCAATTCAAGTTGAGGGTGGGACTGCATCAAGGTTAAGCTTTGAACCCCTTCCTGTTAGCAGTGGTGACAGACAGATATACAGACTGGGTCAGGCAGAAGTTTTATTGGACTATGATGTTCATGTTGATCGCAGTGAGAGCAGGGAACATGTGGAAGAAAAAGCTGAAAAGGTGGTTGTACATGCTGGAGAAAAGAATGAACAAAAGTTACATCAAGACAGAATACACATGTGTGAATGAAAGAGAGGCAGGTGGAGCGGTGAGGATGAAGGAGTATAGGTGGAGAATCTGCAGGAGTTTATGAACTTAGGGTACACTGTTCAAACGAAGGGGAGAGTGGAAAAGACGTGAAGAAGCGAGTGGAGGCAGTGTGGAGTGAATGGAGAAGAGTTTCAGGAGTTATCTGTGACAGAAGAGTAGCAGCGAGAGTGAAGGGAAAGGTTTACAAGATGGCAGTGAGAGCAGTTTAGAGACTGTGACAAAGACAAAGTCAGAGCATCCAGACTGAGATGGTGTAGACTTGTGGAGCGGAGGAGGGTGGATCTATTGGTAGAAGGATGTTGGTAGAAACTGATATGAGATTCCAATTCTTGAGGAACTACCTACGTTTCACGACTCTGGGAAAAAGCCACCTGTTGGGCAGCAATTCTGACTTCAGCTTCAAAGTTACATCTGATGAAGACTTTGCTCGGTGAAGCTCTGACATGTACCTTTTTTTCTTTTTTTAAAATTTTGATTAAAAAATTCATCCAGTTTAAACAAGATGCTGCAGACTCCTTGCTGTAGGAGTACAAAGTGAAATTGACAGTGCAGACACGTAGACTAATCGATGCGGTCTACAGACATGGAAAAAACCAGGTCAAGCTCGTCAGGGAATTTGTTTTTCCATTTCAGTGTGCCATATGGTCCAGCGAAGTCCTGGTCACACATCTCTAGACATTTTAGAATACTCTCTCATATAGTTTTTGGTCAGTCCACAGAAGGAAATAACTAGAATCCTACCAATCTTAGTTTCATACCAGTAACAATCAGTTCTCAGTGTTCTGTGCAAACAGCACACTATATTGATTTTATTCAGAAACAGCCTCTTTGATACTGATGCTACTTTCAAGTTAAAAACCTCAAAAAATCTGTATGAGAACATCAACCGGAGGGACGCAGGAGTCTGATGCTGTGCCTAATTATCCGGTTTGATGATATGAAGAATGGCTGTATTATTTCCAGAAGCAAAACTAAAGGAGGAAAAAAAAAAAAAGAACCTATAAAGTGTACTGTATGTGCACACATCTCAGTGTTTCCCGTATCATTAAATCAGGGCGGCGCCCCGCCCCCCCAACGGCACCCCACTTGAAGGTTAAGTTAATTTTATTTACTTTTATTTTATAAATAGCACCATATCACAACAGAAGTCATTTAAGGGTACCTTTCCTATAGAAGAGGACTATACCTTGTCCTTTTATTAAACAAAATAAATAGCCTTATGTTATTTATCTTATTTACATGACATCATGTCATTTCTGTCTCTACATGGTCGAGTGTTTACAATTCTCCCCTGCCCTCTGTATCGCGCACGACAGAGTTCCGCCCCGATGCGCTCACACACACACAGACACGCACGCATGCACACATAGGTGAACACACTCCCACCAGCGGACAGAGAGAGCGCGTCGGAAAATATGTCGCATCAACCACCTGAAAGTGTCCTTTTCTGTCACAAAACACAGGAAATAAAAGAAACCATTGCACCTTATACCCAGAAGATTTGACACAGAGTATTTTCCTGAAGATATGATAATATAAATCTTTATTTGTGCTTCATTAGCAAAGAGCAAGAATTCATACTAAGTAGAAAAAGAAAATATGAGCACAGTATAAATATATGAAGACCAGAGTAGAGATTACATGAATAAAGCAGAATTGTATGAGGATAATCAGAAATGTCCACACAGACTCTGAAGAATCTTTTTTCTACGGACCTCAGCAAGAAACAAATTTAATAAGATATGAATTCTATCAGTACCAAAATATCCCAAACAAGAAAATAAATCGCCGCATAAACACTTTTATCTTTTCACATTCCCCTGAACCTACTTAAAGGTTTCTTTGATAATCACCTGTCTCGTGGTCACACTGGTGTTCACAGGGGTCAAGGAGGCGTCGCCCACACAACTCGTTGACCCAGGGTCCGCTGGCATTCTGCTGGTGGTACAACAAGATCTGGGCAGGATTCAGCCAGTCTGAGGCCTCCAAATGGCTCCCATGCAGCAAAATGAACCTTGACCCTGTGGACAGAAGGAGGAGGGAAAGATTCAGATGGAGAGATGGGCAATGAAGGTGTGAACAGAAAGAAGAAAGGGGAAATGGAAGGTGCAGAGACACAACACAAACAATTGTCTATAAAATAAAATAAAATAAAATCCAGCCAATTTATCTCGTAATTAAGAGACAAGTTATCGCGATAATGAGGGATATGTTTGTTTGCCTTACTAAGGCCAAGACCAAAAGTTTTTTTTGGAGTTAAATTAGAGATTTTTTCTCATTTTCCATTCATTTTGTATTTTTGCCTGAGTCAATGGAGCACTGTAAATAAAAATCAAAATTCTCCCACTTTGGAGAAATCAAATGCCTACGGAATCCGCCTTCACATCATCCTCCTTGACACTTGAGTAAAACTATTTTACAGTTTATAGTAAACAAAACGTTACAAAAAGTCGATTTCCCAACATAAGTGGAGAAAGTTCCGCTCACGGTGGAAAACACTAAGTAAACATAACATTGCCAAACGTATAATGCACAAAGCGCTTGAAAGGACAGATACAGCTTCAGATGCGTGATGAACATTACGGGGCATGTGCAAACCAACAATGATCTCCTCCTTATCCCTTGATTACGTCATCAGGATCTCGTAATGTCTGAATCTTTTTATTATTTGGTGAATGCAATGTGCTTCTGTACAACTGGAAAGATCAGGAAACTCAAAAACGTCAGGCACAAGATTTGAAAGTTAAAATCAGCAGTGATGTTTTAAAGGCTAGAAAAGAATCCAACCCTTTGTGTCAGACGTCATTAAGATAAAATGGTTGAAATTACATGTTTGATAAATGAAATACCAGCCGAGGATTTAACTGGCAGACGGATGAACGTGATTCATATCAAGCAATAACTAAAGAGCACGTACTAATGAGAATGACTAAAGTAGGGGTTGAAATTCAACTGAATCGTTACTTATTAGACACTTTTAATGGAACGACACCCATGATGACACCACTAACGCTTCTGTTTATTTCCACAGGCAGACAGCTGAAGCTTCCACAATGTTGCCCTGCAGCCAAACACATGCGCCAAGAGAACGGAGGTGACAGTGAAGCAGAAAATAGAATTATTTTGCACATATATTCCCTGGTGTTTGAATATATTCTGTATCTTGTTAGGGTTCCGAGAATGTCATGGATAAACGGATGATGTATTAGTGCAGATTGTTTCACGTATGCAAAGGGAAGGATATCAGCGTGCGTTTGTGTAGCTGCAGGTTTAATGATAATCCTCGTCTTCTCTGTCCTTTTCGTGGCTGCAAAGAGGAGGTGTATTTTGGGGTTCTTTTGAAGTATTTTTTGACTGAACCGATGACCTGACATTCAACTCAAATATGTCCTGGATGATATCAACAATGCTTTAATTGGCCGCATGGTCTGGCCACTGTAAATGGATATTATATATACTCTGACTATGTCTTCTCTGACCACTCCCTCTAAAAGTATCAACGTCATTTAAAGGTGCAGTTTGTTAATCTAACACAGACAGATTGGAAGCTGAGCTCACATCTCCGTATCCAAGAATCTGGTGATCACAGAAATATGGTGTCTAACTGATGGAGTCTGTAAAATTGTAGGTCCAAAAATATCCCTGCAAGACAACTAAGAGCCAGTTGCAGGGCTCCTGCAGCCACGTATTCATCATTCTCTACCTAATATATTTACTCCTTTGTTTGTTTTCAGAGGTGAGGCATTTCTTCATCTGCAAACTTCAACCTAAAAAAAAGTCCAAATGATAATAATACTTAGGCTGACGCCGTCATCCCCAACAGCAAGGGAAAATCCCTTTAAAGTTGTAAAAAAAACTCCCACAAGCGAGTAAAATATGAACTATTAGAGTAAAATATATGTACACGATAGATGTTCTCGACTTGATTCATGTTTATCAAAAAAGCAAATTCGCCAGATATCAGTTCCTAACCAAGTCCAAAGTCAAAATTTGGTACAAATGAATCAAATCTATTTTGTAAATGTACAAAATATTTTACTCTAGAAGTTCATATTTCACTTACTTGGGGGAGTTGGTTATGTTCAAAAAACACTATATTCTGATCGAAACTAAAAATTGTTTTCATGCAACATTTCCAAATTTATTCCTACACAGAACTTAGGGCGTGGAAGAAATTGAGTGATTTCACGTTTGAACATTTCTGACATTAGGTGGCGCTTAATCTCCAAAGGTTTTTGGGCTATAATTTGTGACCAATGTGTCTGAATCAGTATTAATTTGTTGGATATGAATTAACTGGAGGATATTTATCTTGCACATATATTATACTCTAATAGTTCATACTTTACTCACTAGTGGGGCCTTTTTATTTAACGTAAAATACTGTGGACATTACTTCACATTGATTTAATTTAATTTGTATAGTTAGAAAGTACTGTCTGGGAATATACGTTTGCTGTCTGCCTACAACAGCGTAGGCCTAGCTGGTTCTGAAATTTGTATTCAATTAGTTTGTTTAAGTTAATATCGATATTTCATATTGAAAAACTCTTGTTAACAGCGGTCTCTCGAGCTCTGCAGTTCATTGAGTAAAATGAGTCAGGTGTAGGTTACAGTTACAGCATGGTCACCTGGAATAGGCAGGTGTCAACGAAGTAGCTGACAGTGAGTGCTAACCACTGTGTGATCTCTGCATCACTCACTGATCATAGAAATGTACGTTTGCAATCAGGGGATGCACTGGGCATTTTCTATCCCAAGCGTATTTGATGAGTTCTTGGCAGACTGTGTTTGCCCTAGTTAGAGCCAACGCCTCTGATGATGCCGTTAGAACTAGAGCGCCCTCGCCGCAAACGGACACATCACGTCTGAACTGGTCAGACCTACAAGATTACAAAGATTCCAATCAGCAATGTTTCGCTGTTTACGGCACACTTTATGTTGTGTTCACTGTCTGTTTCTCAGCGTCATAAAACAGATTCTATCATCCGACATAACTGATTTGTTGACATGTTCACAAATGTACTGAGAGATCTGGACCTGAGAGGAAAACTATTGATCAGAGTTTAAAACTGGAGCAAACTCAACTTAATAAATCTACTTAAGCTGCTCGTTAAATTCCCATCTCTGTCATAGCAAATAACCATTTAGTGTCTGAAGCAAACTAAAATTATTGTTTGTTAGTTTTTTTTATCATTATACTGTACTTAACAGCAGGGATGGACAGGAAATGCATCAGTCCTTCAGCACCTCGTATTTCTCACAGAAAGAATGTTTTAATGTCCATGTTATGTTTAATATTACATCAACTTAAGAGGAAGAGTACTTCCTCTGATACAGTGATGTTTTATAGTGTATCGAGTTTGGAGGGTTTACCAATATGTGGATTTATTTTCCACTCAGGGTGGAATGTATTAACTTTCAGACTTTGAAAGTAGGCATGGATCATCTCAATATTTCTCTTTGCTCAAATGTATGTTTGTTTTGCATATGTTCAAAATCTAAATTGGCAACATTTCCATTTCCCCCGCTTCATCCATAGCAAGCATTCAGTTTATAGAAGTTACATCTGATAGTTGACCGGTGAAATATCGGCACTGTCAGCCATTTTATTTTTAATGATGATTCTAGCATTAGCCGTCCGACTTGCCTGCAGTGTAACTTCTCACTTTTTCCTTTGATTCAATTAAAGACGCTATGATCGGATTATGTGTTCTAAATCAAGGCAATCCTATTGACCGTAGCACAAGGGCTAGTAATGACAAACAATGTAGTCAAAAGGGCGTGTTAGGCCCCTCACGAGTCGGCCACGGAACCCTAGAGGTAGTCGAGATCTACTTTTGACATATTTCAGACCAGACACCAGTTTTAGATGATAAACATCAGACAAGTCATATTTTAGAGTGTGAAGTTGAGGGCTCTTCACCTGATTCCTCCACTCTTTCATCTGACGTCATTGATGGGTTGAATATTGAAAGGTGCGGCCTCACATCCCATCATCATGCTAACATCGTGAACTTGTGTAACATTATCTAAGCTGTCTGCTGCCTGGTGGTCTTTAGCTGGCTGTCTAGTCGATAGCTGCACGTTTATTTATTACTGTCCAAACATTAATTTTTGTGTGACTAGCTGGAAAAGCAGTTGGAAATGGGGGAAACATTAGAAGGATAAAACTGCAGCCACAGAGACGGCAGTCTCCAGGATGGCAGCCATATATTATATTGAAAGATCGATGTACACGTAGAAGTGAATCACACTGAGTTTTGGACAAGACGCTGCCCTGCCTAGCCTCTAATGTCTAGCTGTAAATGACAAACTCATATTAATGTGTCATGGAGTTAGAAGCATGATTCCTCATGTGACTTAAATGTGTACTGCATATACAAATCTTATAAATCAAAACAATTTTAAATAACAGAATAGAAAAGTAAGTACTTTTGTTTGGTAACCCAAAAAAAACCTCATGTGTCCAAACTTTGGGTTTGACCCAGTCCTTGAGAATCACAGTTTTAGAATCCAAGTCATTTAAAATTAAAATGGTTATACTCTGTAAATAAGAAAATTTCTCTGGGTAATGACTTTCCCTGGTGTGAAGGGTGTGACTCTACATGTGTGAGCTTTTCTTCACTCTATCGAAGGCCATTACATGCTCAGCTGTAGGCATAAATAGCTTCTTTCCCTAGTGGTTAAATCCAGATTTTCATCTGATTCGCCATGAAATCAAATCAAGTCAGATGTGATTGCGGAGATATTTGTGGAAACATCCTAAATCGATCCCACTTTAGTAATTCAACATGTGAATTCCCCATCTTTCGTCTCTCCTTTCAGAGTTGCATCCCTGGCTGCCTCGCTGGAATTTTATTATCTCCTTGGACGGCCGGCGTGTACCTCCGAAAAGCAGCAGTACTCCGAATCAAATCAAACCTCCAGGTGATAGATGAGTTAGCCCAGTCACAGTCTATAATACATTTGGACTGCCGGTTTACTCCTGCGACAGCTGAGAATTGCCAATGCGCCAGCAGGAGGCAGTGCCAGGACCCGCAGCGCTTTTTTTCCTTTATTCTGCTGGAGCTAGATTGAAATTCATTAGCTAGGTGGTTCAACAAATCAGAAAGTACAAGGGAAAGGGAGATGGAGGGTTTGCTGCAGGTGGTCACTGCAACCTGGCCTCAATGTGCTCTGATCCTTTGAGGGCACGTTTGCTATCAGCACTCGCATGGGAAACCTGCGGAGAGGGTGGTGAACCTGGCATTTACCGATTTCTTTGAGCAAGTAAAGCAAATCAGTGGCCTGACTGCAGCACACAGGCTCTCGCTTTTTTAGACTTATAGCCAGCTGAGCTCCTGGTGAGCGGCAGAAAAACAGCAGCTCAGGCCCACCGGGACTCTGGGTGACCAAAGATGTGAGTGTGGAAGTGTGCGGTTTGTGTAAAGCCTTACCATCAGCAATGAGGTGCTCCGGAACATGTAGGATTACCCGGACTGAGAGGTTGCAGGAGAGGTGAGAGGCGTACACCAGGCCGATCACGCAGCTGATGACACTGATCAGAGTCAGGGTGGTCTTACAGATGGGGCTCCGCGGAGAACCTGCTGCTGAAAACAAATGCATAGGGAGGGAATGGGACGTGGTGGGGACAACAAAGGGCGTAGATAGGTGAAGAAGTGCCTGCGTTTGATCCCCCCCCACACAAAATCAAATCTTTATATACAATAAAAGTACATGCACACAAACACAGGGTGACATTTTACACACAAGCCAAGAAAATGGGCATAAAAAGGTGCATTGGGTCAAAGACCTCAAGTCTTTGGGAGGTCTAGTTCAGCGGCACAGAAATAAGTTTTACCTTTGAACGGTATTAATGTTGGGATGTGGCAAAAACTAAAAGAGACACATAGGCTTAAATTGAATAGTTCCCTATTTACTGTACTGTCTGCCTGAGCGAGAAGATATCCCCTCATCTCTTTAATTCCAACACATGAGGTGTTAAACGTGACATCACACCCAAAAACACACGCACACATACACACACACAAGCCAAAAAAATCCACCAACACACATATACAGTACATACACACACACGCACACATACACACGCACAAACAAATAACAGTGACCTTGACTAAAAGGACTCACAGTTACTCCAGGTTACATTGTCACTTTTAAATTACTCTGGCAGAACTTTCTTCTTCAGACGTGGCCCGAGGTGATCCTTTAAACAGAACCAAAAGCAGAATCTTGACCTCTCCTCTCCTGTTAGACGTAAAACTAGTTTATTCAATCATGCAGCCTCCACACAAAGTTGAACGGAGGCTATAGTGTCACCTTTATGACAATCTATGCATTTTTACCCGTAAATAACGCAAAATTTCAATCGTCACTTTGAACCAGAAAAAACAGTTTGGTCACGCCTCATGAATCATCCCTTCCTCTGGATCTGAACAGCGTAGTTAGGGCAGCACAGCAGACACATTATTCTATTCTTAAGCCTCGCTCTAATTAAAGGTGTTGGCTGCACTTCTGGAGGGTTTGCTGTGTTTGCGACACCTGTGCACATGACGGGAGGATAATTGGCTCGGAGGCGTAGTGAAGGCTTGGAACACCTTCTGACAGCAGCTATTATTTTGAGGGCATTGTCTCATTTATTTATTTATCTTTACTTTTTTTTGTGTGTGTGTTGCTTTTTCTCTCTTTCAAAAATCATTACTGTACATGGAAGCTGCACGGACACGGCATGCGGACAGATAAAGCATGCTGCACCAATTCACTGTGACAACACTTGCATTTGATCCCCCTCAGAAATAATATCTGTGAGGAGTATTATTTCGGAATTTTTCATGTGGTGAGATGCAATCGATTCAATACTCGGCTCTGGGGAGGCTTCTGATCTCATGGTCTTGTTTGATTTCCGGTCAACAAGATAGTATGCAGATGCACTGAGATCAGTGTTGCATGCTCACAACCACGGACACACACTGAGGTACACGTATGTGTGTGAACAGCATCGTATGCAAAGAGTCATCATCCATCTGCTGTATGCACTGTAAAGGTCACTTGTCATGCGACGTGGCGATGGTGATGCCATCAGACGGCGGAATAAACTGTCTGTAGGTATAGAAATCCTCCTTACCCCCTGAGCCCCACGCGCTGTTGGCGTTACCGTTTCTCATACCTCGACTCCGGCGACGACTGCGGTTTGGGTCGGTGTAAAACGCCAGTTGAGGCTCGCTGTCTGCCTCTGTCCCAGAGTCCCCGTCTGGGTTCAAGAACGTTGAACCCGCTGTTGGATTCACATTTAAAGAAATAAAAAAGAATTCACCTACAATGAGAGAACAAAAAGCTCTTCACCAATAATAGGGGATTTTGCACCAACCAAGATGGCCGACAGAGCCAGAAGGGATGACGAGATTAAGATTCATCTCAGTCAATTCTTGACATGAAGGGTAGCGGATATAAAAAACTCAAGGAAAAAAGCTTTTTTCCTTGGGTAGACTGCTTTGACATTAAAACACAGCAGGTCCTTGAAAAAAATAAAGAAACCTGGCACCAGATGTAGCTGAAAAGTGAACTAGAAGTGATTGGATGATCGCAGTTTGAGCAACACAGACCACACCTTGAGTTATTTATTAAAATCTTGTAAAAGGAATCGTTCACAGCGGAGAGTCAAAGACAGCGGTCGCAAAATTGAGTAATGGATCTGATTTAAAAAAAGATTCCTTCCTTTTGAAAATTGAAGACGCACGAGGAAAGAGGAAGCCAGTTGTTCACTCTGTCTACATTACAATGTCACACTTTTGAAATGTCGCATAAAATCAGTGGTTCAAATTTAATTGACTGCACAAATTGCTAGAGTTTATCTTTGTAAAATTATTTTAAAACAGTTTCATATCAGCTTGAGGCTGAACCACAGTAGCAAATAAATAAAGCTGACTTTGATTTGTGAAAAAAGACTGAAACCAATTTTTAGCTAATTTTCAGAATTACAGTTTATTCATTTTATAAGAATTCTGAAAGGATTAACCAACAATAACCCAGACCAATTTGTCCTTAAGTGAAAATGATCAGGATATAAAATCGACCAAAGGAACATCTTTCTGAAGTTATTTTCGGAATACTTTCTGTAATATTACAACTGGCTTTAATGGTATTTTTGTCCTCATTTGAAAATAAATCATTGTGATGGTCTATTATTTTAATTTTATTCTAATAGGGAACACATTTTTCCCTGTTAATTTGCAATTCCACAACATGTATCAACGTTGTAACTGAAGTGAAAGTACATTAATTTCAATAAAAATCAGCTGTATTATATGAAATTGTTCGAAACATGTTATCAGATTTGGTTCCTTGTAATTAATATGATATGAAGGTTTTATAATTTAAATCTGGATGAAACCATCATTAAGTAACTTTAATGGTTAAAGATAAAGGATAAAACTGTATAAGTAACCTTCCACAGCATATAAACCTTTGCTTACGTTTCCTAGTGGATACGCTGCTTTCAGGCAGGATATTAAATGTTGTTGACCTCTGAAATACAAACTAACGCCAATTAACTCTAATTGGATTGAAGAAAAGTGAAATTCTTTAGAAGATACTTTATCACATTATAAAGATATCCAGTGTATTCTCCAAGAAAGGCATGGATGATACAAATTTAATGGCATAAATTTATATTGGTTTGTTGTTTTCGAGAGGAGAAAAGCAGTCATCCACAAGAACTTTATTGCAAGAAGTACTGCAGTTAAAATTAGTTTTATAGTCGAACTTGTAGTAAGAAGTCCCCTTCTTCATTATGCAGTGTGCTCAGGTATATTCCTTTATCTATATGTATATATTTTTATGAAAATGAAGTCCATTTCAACACATTTCTGTGATTTCAACGTAATATGGATGTTTGCTGCCACCAATTTCAAACACAGCACCATATAAAATATACTGTATCATCATATATATTTCCGATTGGATGACCGTGGCTACATGAATCTACATATTGAAGTGTCCTTCAACAAGATAGTGGAATATATTTTTGCTCCTGATGGCTTTGTAAATGGTTGAATGCTGCCTCATGTCATGTAAGTGCTTTGACTGGTAAAAGCAGACAAGAAGCCAAACTTTCCAGTCATTATAAATACTATATTTAACCTGCTTGAATGCCGTGTTATTGTAATTTTTAAGTAACAAAGATGTGTTAAAAATTATGGTTATTGAATTTAGATGTTACAACAGCAACTCATTTGATTCCAAATCCAAACACTCAAATGTTTCCATGGAAACACATGCCCTTCACCTGAAATAAAAATATTCATTTAAATTTAAATGTTTGGATTGAGTTCATTAAATTAAATTATTATATGGAAGGAAGTCATTTGGAGGAGTGCTACTTGTTTATCACGAACTCGGCAATAACAAACAACTTGTCCACGCAGGTGGCATGCCTTAGGTCAGAGAATGACTCTGTGGTCTTTAAGAGAGGAGCCAAGCTCCCAACTATTAACCATCCGGCGGTGAGTAGACCAGATGGTGAAGATGCCACACAGACAGACCTGGTAAACCAGATAAGTGATGAGGGTGAACTGGGAACATATGGCTGAGGCTCTAGTTCGTCAGGTCTCCAAATACCAAGCCTCGGTACGAGGCTGGGGACATTGAATACAAGAGGGCCATGTTTTCGATGATATACGGCCGGAGAGCTATTGGTCCATGTTCAGCACAAGAGCTAAGAAGCTATCGAGCTAACGTCCTTGTGGGCTCGGCTGGTCTGAGCATTGAAGGAAAGCCTAGACGAAGGAGAAGGAGGAGTTAAGGGCTATGGAGAAAGGCTTTCAATTGGCCATATGAAATTCAGGACAGGAAAGTCTTGCTTGGGATTGGTTCAGTCTTGGTGGCGAGCAGCTGACCTGGAAAGGGGAGATTGTCTGGTAGTGGAAAGAGCTCTTTGCTAAACACATGAACCCATAGAGAAAGCAGGGTCTGAAGTGTCAGGTAGCAGAAATGTCCATATTTCTGGCCTCAGCCGTTGAGGGAGTCACAAAGCTGAGATAGAGCTTAGAGATGGTACACCTGCAGATAGAGCTGCAGGTGTACCATCACCCGGAGACTTCTGTATCTGTTTGTTTCATCGTTTATGTCCGTTTCTGTTTGTTCATTGTTGATGTCAGTTTGTTCATCCGTCTCGTTCATCACTGCCCCCGAGTTACTTTCACCAAATAGCCGCTGTTGATCACTTTCTGTGTTTGATAGCTTTTTTTCTCTGCATCATTTCCATGGAAATAACGGCTACTAACGTCCTCTGTGCGTCTCGTCCAAAGCTAACGGCTAATAACGGGCTAGTCTCCACGACTGGCACGATGATGAATTATTCCGTCTCCCAACTGATGAAATTCAACAACTACAACACTCCGTTGTGCATATCGGTTATTAAACAGCTTGGACTCCTTCGCCGGCCCCGTTACATTCACAGAAGTTGCCGTTCTAAGTTTGTTTACTCCCGCTCCCGCTCAGAAAACTCCATTCCGTCTTTTTGCTCTGACGTGCGCACTATCGCCTCTCAGACGCGTCATCAGAATGCTGCAGCCTTTCCCATTAGTGTCAATGGACTTTCCTCGAT
>VRLP01007601.1:0-20916 GCA_009660295.1 Lophius piscatorius | reverse complement strand
GACGACATTATTCATCACATCCCAGCTGACGACATTATTCATCACATCCCAGCCGACGACATTATTCATCACATCCCAGCTGACGACATTATTCATCACATCCCAGCCGACGACATTATTCATCACATCACACGACATTATTCATCACATCCCACGACATTATTCATCACATCCCAGCCGACGACATTATTCATCACATCACACGACATTATTCATCACATCCCAGCTGACGACATTATTCATCACATCCCAGCTGACGACATTATTCATCACATCCCAGCTGACGACATTATTCATCACATCCCAGCTTTTTTTTGGTTTGCTTGGCAGCCATTGTGCTTTTTAAAGATATGTAAATTAAGGGAAAAAAATGACAAATTTGTATAAATCCAACTGTCGGTTGATTTCAGTTTAATTTTTGCATGAAATGTAAAAACACAAGAATTTATTTATTTTTTTAAGAAATGTCTTTTTTTTCTATTTAGATCTAATTTAAAAATCTTTGTTTCAGAATCTTAAGACGGTGTCTGCGGATGAATTTGATGTTCCTTTGTTTCGGATTCGACCAAAAATCGTGTTCACAAAAAAAAAACAATTATTAGTTAATTAATAAAAAAATTATTATTTTTATTTTAATTAATTTTTTTGAAGAGGAAAAAATTAAATCCCATTAAAGAAACTCTCTAGAAATTACCGTTAAAAAAAATAAATAAAACAGCTGTAAAATTGCAACAATGAAAGAAAAAAAATAAATATCACTGTGGAATATTTACAGTATGTGGAAAAATACAGAATTTTACTGTGAAAATGTGAAACATTGATATAAAATACTTTAATGTCACAAGAAAGTCTTTACTGTTAAAGTAGCATTCCGTCTAAATGACAGATTCTTCTGGTCAAGAAGAGCATCCCGTTGTTTTTACAGTAACAAAATGCTAAAAATATGACGGTATACATTTGTGCAATAATGTTGTTTTTCAAGGCAAAATAAAAATTCTCATGTTTTCTCCTGGTAAACAGGAAACACAAAGACGGTTTATTATTTTTCATGGTCATTTTTCCGTAACGTCTTGGAAATTGTCAACATATTATTTTTTACAGCGAAAGTCTGGGAACCAAGGCTGCCGGTATTTTACCGTAAATTAGACATATTTTTTTCCATCACAGCGTAACATAACAGGAAAAAGACTTTCACAAATAACCATATTATACTGTATTTTATAAGAAAACATATAGTATTCATTTAAAAAAAAATAATAATTACTTAAAAAAAGGATAACATGAAGACTTATTGAGATTTTACTTAAATAGAAATCTACCGTTAACTTTAACTGTTTTTAGTTTTGTCTTTTTATATTCTCTGCAATTCTTATTTTTTGTAACCCACTGTCATTATTATATTTATTTATTCCTGGGAATTTACCGTAATGTCTTTTGAATGGTCACCGTATTTTTTTTTAGAGCAAAATTCTGTTAAACGCAGCTGCCGGTATTTTACCGTAAATTACACTGTTTTGTTTTTTTTCTTCTTTACAGTGTATCATAAGAGGAAAAAATACTTTTGCAAATAATCATATTTCACTGTATGTTTATAAGAAAAATAAAAATGATTCATTTAAAAAGAAAATGTATAAAAGCATAATATAAACCCTTAATAAGATTTTACTTAAATAGAAATCAACTGCTTAATTTAACTGTTTTAAATTTTTTTGTTATACATATTGCGAGTCTTATTTTTTGTTTTATATTTAATTTAATTTTGTGGACTTTCCTGCATTATATCTTTTTTTACACGTGAATTTACCGTAATGTCTTGAATACGGTCCAAAAAAAGGGTTTTTTCTTTACAGGGTCGCTTTAATCTTTAAATTCATGTATTTTAAATAGAAAATATATGATTTCCATACAAATATTATAATATTATTCAAAAAAAAAAAAAAAAAAATGCTTACGTTTGCAAAAAAAAATAAAAATCATAATAAATTTCTTGTGATGTTTTTGTCACTCGCTGCAGGAAGTGGAGTGATATCTTCTAGATGTAAGCTTAAAAGAAAAAGAAAAAGAAAAAAGTGATCATGTCTATTATGAGCGCTTCCCTCTAAGTGGGTCCCGGAGGAGAAACATTTTGGGGGAGATCTTTTCCTGATAAGAAACCAGAACCCGCATTAATATTACATTAGAGAAGCAGCATCAGAGCCATGAGTTCAGTCAGGTAGATCTTTTCACTGACATCTCCTTATCATGTTAATATTACAGCCATCAAAGAAGTCTACATGCCGGAGATGGAGATGGAGATGGGTGAGGAAGAGGAGGAGGAGGAGGAGGAGGGGGGGCGGGGACGCTACAAAATTACGTATTATTCTTATGAGAAGTCTAAAAGGAGGAACAGACAATATAAAACGGTTATTTAGGTCACATATTCACTCTGATGTCCGTGAAAGAGACAAATGCCGCAGGAAAAGGCGTCGCACGCGCGCGTGTGCGTGCGTGTGTGAGTGTTGGTCGAAAAATATGACATGCATGGCCAAACACACACACACACACACACACACACCCACACGGACAACTCCTGATGCCGGCGGCAGGAGGGCTTCAAACCTCCAGCAGGGACACGGATATATATGTTATATTTTAAATACAGACGAACTCTTCCTCTTCTTATTTCACTCACATCATCATCATTATTACTATTAGTATTATTATTATTATTATTACTGGCACCTCATTCGTGTTATGTTATATTTAAATATCAGATTAAAAGCAAAAACAGTAAAAAAATAAAATTTCTTTCTGATTTCCTTCTTTATTATATCATTTTTTTAAATTCTTATTATTATTCCATGTCGGAGCCTCGTTTTCGTGCTGACCGGGCACGGTGCCATTCTCCTCCAGAAAGGAGCAGAAGCCTCCTCCAAACACGCGTCTGGTTAACAAAAGGCGGAGCTGCTCCTCCCGGTAAAGGCGGACAGGGACACGCGCTCGCGCCCGTGCCAAACTTTGTTAGTCTCATTTGAATGTGAATGCTTTTTTTTTTTTTTAAACCACTGAAAGCGGGTCTCCCTCCCCTCTGCTAGGATTTATTCAATTATCGCCACCCCCCCTCCTCTTCTGCCACTAATCGGGGCTAATTAGGCATCATAGCGGGGTAATAGCTCGCATTAATTGCCTCGCGGGCCACATGTTGAGGAATTTGGCTCGTGATCCCGATTGAAGGTGACAAGTTTATTCCCTTTACTTAATATTCATATATTCTAATAAGACACTTGCTGCACGGAAACAACAATTAAGGCCTGCAACATGTTTTTATTCAAGGATTTATCCTAATAGATAATAATAATAATAATAATAATAATAATGGCAGTCACGTGTCAAAAAAAAAGTATTTTATTCTAAGGGGAAAGTCATTATTTGTATTTTTATTTCCGCAGCATCATCCTCCGGTACTTTTTTCGTGATCTTAAACAAACAAATATTTACATTTGACTTTTTTTCTCCCCCTTTTTTTTTTTGTGTTGAAATGGCAAATAAATCATAATGGCTGCCATTCCCCATCAGATGTTTCTTCTACCTGAGTTTGTCTGAAAGTTTAAACTCTAAACATGATTTATTTATCTCTCTCTCTCTCTCTCTCTCTCTCTCTCTCTCTCGCTCTCTCTCTTTCTCTCTCTCCTCGCTATAGAAAGAAATAATAGTGTTTATTTAGTCCTCATTATCTTCAGTCACCCAGAGACCAAAGACCTTTCAAACATGACATCATAGTTCCTGCAGCGGCTGACACGCGCCACGCAGAGGAGGAGGAGGAGGAGGAGGAGGAGGATGAGGATGGGGCCTGTAGCTTATTAGCTTACATAGCTACAAAAATTGATGTGCAACGAAAATAGCAGCGCGCGAGACATCAATGCAGGATGTAAACGTATCTACTTGTGTGAATGTTTGATCATTAATCAATTATCTTTTGTGAAACAAAATCGTCCGTCTTTGAAGGAGGAGGAAGAAAAATGGAGCAGCAGCGCCGACATTTAAAAAAAAAGAAAGAAAAAAAAGAGAAGAAAAAAAGAGAGAAATAAAATAATTAATTCCCTGCATGATTCTATTTCGACTGGTTACAGTAAACTGCCCCCCCCCCACCCCTCCCTCTAATCCTGATGCCATCCAATCCACGAGGATGGGCCTAAATGTGACTGAAGGACAGTTTGAGGGTGAATGTGGGGGTGAATGTGGGGGTTAACCCCCCCCCACACACACACACACACACACGCACACAACCTAAAGTGAACCCCCTCCTGATCCCAGCTCTGCACATCACTTCCGCCTAGATTGAATATTTTCAGCAGAGGGGACCGGATTCTATAAAATTTAAAAAAGGCCTTTAAAGCATAAACGCCTTCCTGTAAATAAATATAATCATTTATTTGTATTTTATTCTCTCTTAAAGGACATGAACTTGAATCAATCACAGAAATAAACTCTGAATCTCTGAATGACGATTGTTTGACGTCGATTTCAAGAAAGTAGAAGAAGAAACTATAAAAATGTATAATAGAAAATATGCAGGAGACCCGGTGGGTGCTTGTCCTCCCTGTGGGAGCAGCACCCACTCTGCGCTGGGTGTCACAATATTAACTCTCAGCTGGCGCGCGCCTTCTGAACCCCCAACATGCTCCGATGAAGTTCAAGGTCTGCAGACACCGACCGCCAAATCCCCCATGATGCAGCAGCGCCTGCAGGCTGCAGTGCCCTAGTTATTAAAAACAAACATAAATAAACAGAAAACTGTCTAAACAAGACAATCTTATTATTGTTATTATTATTGTTATTATTATTATGTAAATAACAAATTAATCTTAATCTGGCTTTAATGATTTTTTTAAGGTTTCTTCACAAACGTTTTATTTTTATTTTTTATTTTGTTTATGCATATTTTTCGATGTTTTTTTTGTTTGTTTGTTTGTTTTTTGCTGCACACAGATAAATACAAATTAAATGCGTCACTAGGAATTTCCAGAATCGCACGATAAAATAATTGAACGTGATAAATGAACGTCGCACGTGGGACATTTTTAATTTCCTAATTAAGGAACTGTTTACAGAAAATAAAGATTAAACTTGTTTTTTTTGGTTCGTTTTATTTATTACAAAGAGGAAAAGTTACTTGTTTGATTTGATCCCGAATCATTTCAAGTAATTAACGGAATGATCCGCATCATCATTTATTATGCATGATTTTAAAATAAAAAAAATACCATATTTAATCTTATAATCATGATAAAGGTTTATAATATCTGTTAAAAATCGCAACTTCATTAATATAATGTAAACAAAATGTTAATTAACTTCCCAAGTTCAGTGAAGGAGTCTGCAGTAATGAGATACCTGCGAGTTTATTTGAATACTTACAAATATTTATACTTTTTTTTAGGTATTTAATGAACATATTTGCATATTTGCATTCATTAATTTGATTATGTAATAACGATGTAACGCCTGAAGTTTGTTTTTCTGCAGGAATTCTCCTGCTTTAACTTCATTCATTTTGTTTTGTTTGTTTTTATTTTGCTACTAGTTCTCAGTTTTATTGTTTTAAAAAAAAGAAAGTGTGTCTAATTTGCATATGAGATTTTTTTTCAGCATCTCTGAATCCTGTGAATCTTTTTTTATCATGTTTATGAAAAAACAACAACCTAAGATTAAAAAGATCAGATAATTTTCCTTTATTAGTCCTCTTTTAGGTAATTGAGCTAAAAACAATAGTAGGAAGTGACATAAATATTAAATCTGTCAATCAAATGAACATCAGGGGAGGTTTAAAAAAAAACGTAGAACAACTAAAACAGAAGAGAAAGACAGAAATAAGATATTAATATGAGGAGGTATACAAATATGTGGAATGTCTTTGTTTATATTTAACACACACACACACACACACACATATATATACATGTAAATATCCTGTAAATATATAAATATACTTATTTATATGTATATATATGCATATATATACATGTAAATAAACTGTATATATAGATATATACATAAATAAATACATATTACATACATACATATATCTATATATATCTATAGATCTATATATATATATATATACATGTAAATATTCTGTATATATATATATTCATATATATGAATATATATATAAATATATAAATATACTTATTTATATGTATATATATGCATATATACATGTAAATATACTATATATATATATATATACATAAATAAATAAATATTACATACATATATCTATATATATATCTATAGATCTATATATTTATAGATACAAAGGATATTTATATGCGTATATATTAATATATATACTTTATATATCTATATATAGATATAGATAAATATATGTATATTTCTACAGATACACAGTATATTTAGATCTATATATATATTCATATATATAGATATTTACTGTGTGTATATATATATATATATATATAGATATATAAAGTGTTGTTTATTTTGCACAGACACAATTAAAGGTGATCTATATGTTTATTAACTATGTCTCTATAACAGATAAAAAGCCAAAGGTTTTATTATATGTCAGGTTTTGATTTCAGCTAGAGAATAAAATACGTTCCAGGTTTTTTTGAAGGGATGAAACAACATCTGAGAAAATTCTTCTTCTTTCTTCTCCTTTAAGTTGAACGGAGGTCTGATTAATTCAGACCCGAAGCAAAGAAGAAGAAAAAAAAAAACCAGCAGGACTTTAAAGGGTGAATGAGAGGAAGACGAGGATGTGGATGCAGATGAAACAAAGATGGAGGCGAGGACAAAGAGGCTGGACCAGGAGGAGGTTACGGAGCAGAAGCAGAGACGTGGATGAGAGGTGGTCCCAGGTGTCTGTAATGACATCAGATGAAGAAGCATCCTGCATCTTCATCCTTCAGGAGATCCTGTTTCCCCCGAAAAAGTCTCTCCGCCAGAGTCGGGTCGCGGCCATCAGCCTCTCCCTGACACATAATTGGTGTTATTGATTATAGGTTATCATGGGCTAAGGCCCATTTGTAAGATAATGCTGCGGGGGTCCATTTGTCAGCCATTAACCTTTTGGACCCCCGGCTAAACGTGTAAATTAAGTTTGGAACAACTTCTGAACGCATCGCCTCGACTCATCTAATAAACGGAACGTTAACATGTCTCAGCTGCGTTACAGAACCGGCGGTCCGGAGCTCAGACGGGGAATCAACCCGGGGCAGGAATTCCTGTTCTGACGGGTCAGAGAGGAGGAGGAGGAGGAGGAGGAGAAAAAAAAAAAGGTTTGAAAATCATTTCAAAATGAATTGGACATTTGCAGGAAACACCTCTTCCTCTTCCTCTTCCTCCCAAATGTGTGAAGAAGCTGCTCGCCTGCGGGACTGAAAGTTGATCCGGCCTGTCAATCCAGAAAAAAACCAGCGCTCCAGATAAACTTCACAGGGGGGGGGTCACTTTGAAGGCGGCCATGTGACATCAATTAAAAAAAAAATGTTTTTCATAACGTCCTCATGATGAATGTTTATATGGCGAGAGAAGAGGGACGACATTAACCGGAGACGGAGGAGAGAGAGATTGCTGTAAATTTATGTGTATTTATCTCTATTTGGTCGTTTGTCACCTCAACAAACTGCGGCGTTTGGATAAACGCTTCCAACTACGCCGTCAAAAGCCTCCGAATCATCACAGCTCGCCACGTTATTCTGCTTATCGGAGGGAGGGAGGAAGGCGTGGAATCGCTCCAAATCACAGAAGAGAGAGCAGCCGTAACCTTTGAGAAAGTCGATCAGAGGCGATCAGAGGTGTGGAGGCGCCCACCGCAGCTCAGAGCACTAAAGACAACCCACTTCAAGTGGGGGAAGAAACATGACATTTGCCACCTCGGAGCATAAAACACGTCTGCAGGAGCTGTAGAGCCGCACAATGTGGATCAACAAAGAAGCCCGGCTACTCTCACGCCAGCAAACACTGTTAAAAGTTAGCCGGTAATGGGGGTGCGTGCTGTGCAGAGAGAGAGAGAGAGGGAGGGAGGGCGAGGGAGGGAGAGGGAGGGAGAGGGGGGGTATCCAGTGTGGGGGGAAGAAAGTGAGAGCTGGTCAGCACACCAGTAAGTCAGCAAAGCCCGGGTTGACAAAGTGAAAAGGGGAAGCGGGTCAGGAAGGCGGACGTACCTGTGTGCTGGATCCGTCCGGCGCCGGGATCAGAACCCGCAGCCTGGTGTGCATTAATTATCCTCAGGGAAAGGAGGCCCCATCCATTGGCTCCGTCCTGACCCGACAACTCCTACTGTCCACACGGTCAGAGGAAAGGACGGATGGAGAGGAGCGGGAGGGAAAAGAGGAAGAGAGAATGGGAGAGGAAGGGAGGCAGAGGGAGAGAGAGAGTGAGAGAGAGAGAGAGAGAGAGAGAGTCAGATCCACTGCTGCCCTGACACCACGACTGGTCCACGTGAGATTGATCACACACTCACACACACACTGAGGCCTCTGCAGTGACAGGAGGGAAGTGCTTTGTCTAGCCGGGACACACACACACACACACACACACAATGACACACGCATGTGACCTTTGACTCCCAGGATGACTCCCGCTGTAATTAGAGTCTGTGTTTTAAATAAATGCCTCATTCATTGCCAGAACTGGGCCCGGCTCACACCTCTCTGGACCTTCTACCTCCTTCAGAACCTGTAAATAAAAAAATGATTTGGGGGCTTCGGGGGGCCTCATCAGTATTCCATCTCCGGCCCCCCGCCACATCTGCTCAGCAGCATAATGCCTGTTAGGACGCGGGGCAGGTGAAAACGGACAGCGAAATGAAAAGGGTCAGAAGTCTGACTCTGAGCGGCGAGAGGCCTGATGACACAATAGACAATAAAAGAGATGCATATGAGCGGCGGCGATGGCGATGGCGGCGGCGGCGGCAGAGCGCCTGGTCTCGGCTCCGTCAGGAGGGGACAGGGCTCAGACTATCATCTGATGAAGGCTTCACATGGAAACAATCTCACTGAAGCATCGCTAACCGCTAGCAAAAACAAACAAAAAAAAAAAATTATTATCAGCATCCGAAATTGAGCCGAATGTCGACACGCACTCTAAAATACTTGAAATCCAAATCAGCTGCTACGTTAGATCAGAGTTATTTTGTGCAAACTTCCATTACATCCGCTATGTCGGTCAGATGATCGTGAACCAGCGAGATTTCAAGCGGCGATTTTGAAAATCTACTTAAGAAAAACATAAAAGGCTACACTGTAAAAACAGTTTGGTTAAAAGCAACCCAATTCCATTTATTTTGGTAACCCAGTGCCGGGTCGGACCCAGAGTTCTGGATTTGATCCAGCATGTTGGGTTATGTGTTCATCCCATAACTGTTGTTGAGTTAAAAGAAGCAGAAATTTTGGATTCCTTTGATGTCCTCACAAAGAAAAAGTAAGCAAAACAAAACAAAAAAGCTGCAAATGAACACTTTACACTGTAAAAAGAGAATTGTTTGATGATGTGATGATGATGATGATAATAAATTATTTAATTTAAGTTAGTTGTTGAGGTTAGTTGTTAATGCTCATCAAAACATTTTTTTTTTTTTTTTACAGTGCATGAGTAGACCCTAGAGGCATTTAAAAAGGGAAATTTTTTTCTCTTTCTAAATATGTTTCTCCACCTTAGAAATAGTAATTGTTTTTATATTTTTTTATAATTTGTGCATGAGGATGACGTCATTTCATCCCTGCAGCTTTTTAAAACAAATATTACACTGTAAAAAGAGAATTGTTGGTGATTAGAGAAAAAAAAAAAAAGGACTCCCACTGGGGACACAATTCAATAAAGTATTTTCAGCTTGAATTTAAATACTCAACAATATTTACTTTGCAACCAGTGAACAATTGTTATTATTATTTTTTACAGTGTAAAAGTAGAAAAACTAAAAACTAAAGGTGAATCTGTGTTTTTCTTCCACAGCGTTTAAACGGTTGGCACACTTGGGGAATGTCGTACCTCCATACCAAAACTTTTACCCAGAATTCTCAGTCCAGCCTTTCTGAAAATAACCCAGCATTTTTTAGAGTGTAGCGCCTGACATTTCCCAACTCAACCGTCCCCTATGGCCGTCTTCATCAGCCAGGGGGGGCTTCCTCAGTCAGCTGGCCTCTGTATGCAAATTGATCCAGATGGACATGGCGTCCAGACCTCCAGTCCCCCACAGACCCTCTGGCTGAACTTGACTCCCAGGACTACAGATGGGAGGGAGGGCCCCTCACCTTTGGTGAACCCTGGACCCCCACACCCTCACCCACCACTCAAGCAGACATCAGGCTGAGCCGCCCCCCCCCTCACGCTCTCATCCCAGATTGAATTCAGGTCGCTTTCCAAACAGCTATCATCGCAGATAGCCGATCAATACCGGGACATTATCACAGAACGCTTCCTCCAACACGCCGTGGACATGAGAGTCCTGACGGCGGAGGAGGCGTGTGATCGGCGAGGCGGAGAGGAGCCGCAGCCCGGCGGTAGGAGGAGCCTCAGTCAGGGATCCCTTTGAGCTGAGCTTGAACCCTGGGAGGCTGGAGGTCTGGCTGGCCGTGCTGCTGATGCATGCTGGGCCACAGCTTAAAAGGAGATCTGAGGGCCGAACCTCAGGGAGAGCAAAGACCTCCTTCCTTCCTCTTCATTTCTCTCCCTCTCTTCCTCTCGCTCTTCGTCACTATCATGTACGGACAAGATCCACACATGAGATGTCTTCTCTGAGTGGAATGGCACCGCCGCAGATCGCCAAATATCATAAATGACATCATGCAAAAGTCTTTCTATAGGAGCAAATGTAATGGAGCTTTAAGTAGCCGGACTACACTGCAAAAAAAAGAAAAGGGATTTTAACGAGTAAAAGAAGTTTCTTCAGAGATTTTTTTTACCGTGTGTGTTTCCTCTAATTGTACTATTAAACATCTGTGAGTGCTTTATTTAAATTATATACAGTATATATATATATATATATATATATATATATACACATATACATATATATATGTGTGTGTGTGTGTATGATATGTATGTGTTTATCTATCTGGGTATATATATATATATATATATATATATATACATGTTTATAAGATGTTCTATTATATAATATGTCTTACTTACATTTACACAAAAGAAAATTGATTAATAAAAGTATATAATGGTAAAATTTTGTGTTTCATGGAAAACTGATAAGCTCAAGTTTTATTTATAAAGTCCAAACATGCTTTAATACGCCAAACAAATCCTACTTTTAATTATAAATTAAACTGTATTTAAAGAAATTTCTATCTTTTTTTTCCTGCTTCTCATAAATGTTGGATGAAGGTTTAGATTCTTAAAAGCAGCTCAATCAAAAGACTTAAAGACTCATTTTTTGGTGAATCAATCTTGAATAAATTAGTTTTTATTGCTGGTGATTAGCAGAACTTGGATCTGGGTGGGTTTAGGGGTCAATCAGCAGGTCGCTGGTTCAAGAATTCTATATGTCCTAGCAAAACCCTGAATCCTATATATGCTCCCCTGGTGCCTCATAGGCTCCGCCCACTGTTCCTCAGACATGGATCAAATGCAGGGAAATAATTCCACTATGCTGTACTGAGTGTGACTAAAAATGTGATTTATTAAAGATACACTTATACTATTAAACTATTAATAAAATACACCATTAATATAATCAATTTAAGCGTTTTTGTGACGTTTCAGTCGTTTCTGTTTCTACATTTTACACTTTTTTTTGAAGAATTCTCGCCAAGAAAACTGGGCCCTCACCCATTTATGCTCTTCTGAATACAACTTGATTATAAGTGAAGAATATCGTCTTGTTTTTGCAGCGTAACGTTGACCCCGTGACCCCGTGACCCCCTGACCCCGTGACCCCGGCTGCGTCGTTCCCTCGCCTGGTTTCTCCTCGGAGGCTCTTCCTGCCGTTGGAACCTGGTTTCTGATCCAGTCCTGCTCTTCCGTTCTGCCCGGGTAATACCATTTTTTCCCAGCCCCCCGCCGGTGAGCCCCCTCAAATATTGGCCTTATCGGAGGCCCATCTTCATCACATAACATTTACCTCGCCGGAACCCGGCAGAGAGAGGAAGAAAAAAAACTGTATCTTCATCAAACAGCAGTCAGAGGAGAGGGGGGGGGAGAAAAGGCGATTGAAGGACTGCTGTATGAATTATTGAGATTAAAATCTTTTTTCTCATATTACCTATCTCTTTCCTTCTTCTTCTTTTGTCTTTTGGGGAGAAAAAAAAAGGCTAAAACATTTATATCCCTCTGTTCCTGAGTAAACGAGCTCGGGGCGGATTTTCCATTAAAAAGTAAAAGTTGAAGCGAGGAGGAGGAGGGAGGAGGAAGTACGTCGCCCGGTCGGTTTTAGGTTTTAGGTTTTAGTTATCTCTAATCAGCTGTTTCTGTTTCTGTAGCGGAGAAGAAAAGAGAGTCGGATGAAAACAACAACGTAATGATTTCTCTTCACCCCCCTTCACTAGTTTTTCTTCAGTTTGCCATGTTGGAATCTTAAAAGGAACATAAAAACTTTCTCACCGAACCCTCGCTCATCCCTGCTGGCTCCGCCGTCCAAAGCCATTTTCCGACTTATTAAAACGATGACGCGTTAACTACGCGTTAACAATGCAACCTCGCCATTATCCCGGGTCAGGCGCTCCGGAGCGGCGGGTCGGCGGCTGAGAGTTTCTTTAATGACAGACGGCGAGTGTCAGAAGAGACTTTCGCTTTACTTACTAATCTCTCTTTTTTATTACTTTCAAACTGCGTTCATTCGCACATTAGCGGCGGCGTGAGCTGTCATTTTTGTCAGCGACAAAATAATTTGACTTGACGAAAGCCGCCATAAAGGAAAATATGTCGTGAGGTCCGGCGGTCCGAACGCGAGGTTCACGACTTTTTCTCTTCTTCTTAGGCTTTTAACGCGAGTCAATCAAAGGAGGCCGTTAATTAGAAGCGGAGGTGGCGAGAAGAGGGAGAAAAATGTTCAGTTTTTATAGTGCGTGGGTCGAGGTTTGTATCAAAGAAGCATTTCCTTACCCATAATGCTTCCTGTTTAAGAACTAAGTGGACATAAAGAACGTCTGGTCTATTATTCAGGCGACCTGCGAGTGGCTTCTTCTACAATGGGCCATCATTACTACATTACACTGTAAAATTTTCATAGCTTAGTTTTTTTTTGCGTCTTGTTACTGTAGAAAAAACGGTATGCTCTAGCGAAATGGTTCAAGTTTTTTTTTTTCACTGTAAACTTAAATGTATATATCAATTTACACAGTATCATACTTTTTACAGTAATGACTTGTTTTTAACATTACGGTATTTTTCCATTATTTTACAAAGACATTTTTAAAGTAAAATTCGGGGTTTTCCACATATTCTTACTGTAAAAAATCCCTTCATCATTTCTACTATGGTTATATACTTATTCAGCATAAAACATATGTTGACCACGTATAAGACATTACAGTAATTTCACACATACTATAAACCTCTTTACAAGGACGTTAAATAAATTTACAGTAAAAAAAAAAGCCACCTTGAAATCAACAGTATTTAACAAATACGCCAGTTGTTTTTTACAGTGTCGTCGAATGAATGGATGTTCTTGCTAAATGATTAAAGGTACTGTAAATTTGAAAGTGCATTCCAGCAAAATCTGTAATTTAGACAGAATGATACTTTAACAGTAATAACTTTCTTGTGATCTTATGGCGATTTTATTATAGGTTAATATTTATACTGTAAAATGTGGCATTCAACAAATTCTGAGTGTGAAAAATAAACGTATCTGTTTTGAATTGCATCGTCGCTTACTGTAAATATTTGAAATGTTGAATTAACCGCATATTTAGGGTACCGTTTTTACAGTATACAAAAACGAGATAAGTTTATTGTATCATGTATTAGTCCAAATTTATTCTACCCAACTATTGATTTATGTAATGTCCTTGTAAACATTTTTACAGTTTACCTTCTCTTCTTTACTATAACCATGTTCTACATGGTCACCGTATGTTTTACGGTAATATTCTGGCAACCACAGACACCAGTATTTTACCGTAAATTTGACAAAATTGCATTTTTTTTTGCAGTGTGGCTTATAAGAGCAAATGGTCTCAAGGTCCCATAGGAGTTATCAGTATCCAGTAAAAAAAAAAAAAGTGGTCCGTAGAGGGCGCTAAGTGTTGGCTAGCAGGCAGCGTTAGCCTCATCGCAAACATTCTGGTCCTGATTGGATTATTTACGATGCGGGTGTGACGCGGGGGCTCACCGATGTGACGCGGGGGCTCACCGATGTGACGCGGGGGCTCACCGATGTGGAGCGTGTTTAAATCTGCACTTAATAAATTATTTCTGGGGCGGTACGCCGCCGTGGTCCCGGCGCTCATTAGCGGTCTCCGACCAGCTTGATAAGTGCGGCTCTGCCCCATAATTATTTATTAAGCCTGGGGGTGGGCAGGTCTGGTCGGTCCAAACCGCCTCAGGACACCGGAACCACAGGGACATTTAACGGGTAAAGGCTCGGAATAGATGGAGCCTCTGAACAGATTTAAATCATCCAAGATGCATTTCAGGATGAATTATGCAAGAACGAATGAAATTCATCGGAGTTTCACAATTTTGGCCACCGTTTTTTTTTTTGTGTGTCTTTTTTCCCCCCATCCAAAGATCTTTTTTCTCCACTTCCTTCCTTCCGTCTAATGCTCTGGTCCGCGTCGCCCCGAGGTAAATTCATGGCCATTTGCTTTCCTGCAGCAGAACACTAATGGACAAACGGGGGTGGGTGGGGGTGGGGGCATGAGGTTCGGTGTTTAAAAATGAATGGAGGACAGACGCTCAGATGTGCACAAACAAACAAGTCGGACTTATTCACAGGTTTCGACCGAGGCTCGGACGGACTTGGGATGGGGGCCTTATGTGGGTTGGGGCGGGATTTGGTGGGGAGGGGGTTTCACCAGACTGCCGTTTCAAACCCTCAGTCAAACCTCTACAAACCATTTGATCCAAATGGTCCGTCCCATCCAGAACAAATTCATTTCTGCTGAACATTGACTTTGATTGTCAGCGGGTTCTTCCAGGGAGTGACGCGTCTGCATACTTTAAAACCGATTCTCTCTTCGGTGCGGAAAAAACATTCTTGGAAAAAATGAACACATGCAAGAAGAAGTAAGTGACATTTACAGGAAGGAGTAAAAGAATGAATCCAGACTTCCTGTATCAGATGCGCTTTTTTTATTTAGTTTGGTTTTTAATAAACCTGAGCTAAATCTGAATCTGGACTAAATGGGACCAACGGTTGGGAAATTATGGCCCAAAAAAACTTCAGTCTGCCACACAGTAAAGTCTGGTCATCGTCGCTGTCGGATTCTTTTATATACTTTTCAGGAAATAGAAAAAAAAACATTCAATGTTATGGTTATCGCGTTTACGCGAAGAATCTGCGGCTGCGGAGATATAGCCAGAGAGCAATCAGAGAGGATATCACATTATTATTCAAGATTTGATGCAAATTTTTCCGTTCATTTGCGAGTTATTACAGAAAAACGACTCGAAAAGTCCCTTTTTTTTAATCTCGCGACGGTTAAGACGACATCATTATGACATCACATCGTAGCATCACCAAAATTTAATCACATCCAGGATATTCCGAGACCTACCTCTGGGTGAAATTCCGTGCAAATCCATCCATTAGTTTTTCTGTGATCTTGCCAACAATCAAACAAACAAAGGTAATAATGTAACCTCTTTGGCATAAGTGATAGAATACAAATATGACAGGAAGTAAGCTTGTGTTTTTCGGCGCGGGAGCGGGTTTGGTGACGATGAGGAGACGCTGAGGAGACGCTGAGGAGACGCGGAGGAGTGAGTCATGGAAGCATCACTAAAGTGAAAAGCTCGGTATCTTCCAGCAGAGGAAACAGGCTTAGTGGTTCAGGATAGATCTCTTTTTTTTTTTCCTTTGCCACAGTTAATTTCCAAATCTCCAACATCCTACTGCTGTCTGTTTTTCCTCTGCCTTTTTTTTTTATTTTGCTTTTCTTCTTTTCTTTTAAAATGAAACCGGAGCCCGGGCGGTGATAGTGATAGATGGCTCGGCGCTCTAACACTTTATCCAATACGGCGCAGATTTCATCCAATAAAGAATCACTTGTGCACTCTCAAACTAAATGGAAGTCAGGCAGCGGAGAGAAAGGGGGCCGCCGTGTGTTTCTGAGCTGCGAAAATCAAATTTTCTTAAAGCTGCCGCGGCGGCGGCGGCGGCGGCGGCTGAAGGGAACGCCAGCAACAGCCATGACTGGCCAGGGCCGCCGCGTCTGCACACACAATTTAATCCATCACAGAGCGCCTGACACCATATCAATCAACCTTTCATCAACATGACCCCCCCCCCCCTAAAACTCACTTCTCCCTAAAAATGAAGGGAAGGAAAAAAAAAACAATATTTCTATTCAAGCCCCTCTGACTGAACCGGGTCTGCAGGCCCACCGACTGACTGGCGGGCAGGACGGGAAAAACTCCAGAGCTCATCTCGCATAAACACAAGCATGAAGAGGCGAGCGTGTCGTCTCAGAATGAAATATTCATAAACCCCCCCCCCCCCCCCCAAACAGCCCCCCCACAGCCCCCATCCTGAGGTTCAATAAAGTATAGACGCCCTGCATGAACTGTCTAAGGTGCTGATTGTTGCAGACGTTTAATATCATCACCGTAGAGATATTACTCTCTGTGACTGTGACGGTCCTTATTTTTTTACCGTATGACAATAACCCCCCCCCCCCCCCCCCCCCCCCCCCCCCCCCTCCCATCTATGTCCTTTGTTCCGGGAATATACCCCCTTCGTTATCCCACAGGCTGTGGCTCCAGTGGCCTATGATTTATAATTCATAGGGGCCGCTTTTATATGGGACCTTAGTCTACCTGATACCCTTCCACTGGGCCCGTCCTGGGATGGTGGGAGGGGGGGGGGGCTCTTCATTACTGCTGGCACCGGACTTCTAACATGACACCCGCCTCTTTGAAGCGCTGGCGCTGTGTGTAAATTGGACATGATAATCTACCTTTTCCCAGTCAAGGTACTGAGTCACATTCCCCGAAATGTGGCCCCCCCCCCACTTTTTTTTAATGTCACCACCATCCCACAATTCCTTGTTCCCTCCCGCTTTTGTTATATCCCCAAAAAAGTCGGGGATGTTATGGAATCATAAGTGCCACGTCCGCATTTCAAGTTTGATATCCCCCATAGACTTCAGTGTGAGGAAGAACTGGATTGATTTTATTTAAGGCCAGTTAGATATTTCTGCCACTAGGGGCAGTGCTAAGTCCGAAACCGCAGTTTTCCGATGATAATTTTCCAACTTTTGTTCCTGTACATGGATGGGTGCAGCAGTTTTCAGGAGGGCAGCTAGTTGGTCAAATCTTCTGGCGATACTGCAATCGCTCTAAAGAGGGGGCACCCGAGAATTCTCCTTCTTCCTCCTCTGTCGTTAGTATCGGAGTCATGTGAGTTCTTGTTCCACCTGCTGGTTTCACAGCCTCGCGGTTAAAAACACAAACAGCCGCTTCAAGATTACAGGAGTGAAATAAAAGGGAACTGAATGTCGTCTGTAATCAACAAATCCTCCGAAAATCAACGGGAATTCCGGCTTAAATCCCTTTAATGTTCTGTCACCAGGGAGGAGGCATTAACCACCCCCTGTAGAAGTCCTACTTGATAAGCAAGATTTATTTGATTTATTCTTCTTTTTTGGCGTATTAAAAACCTGCGAGGAAATGCTAAACAGAATTAGCTAACTCGATAAAACCCAAAAAGTCTAATAAAGGGTTAAAGAGTTTTCCAAAAACTTGCTCCACCAAACATTTGAGCTAAATGGATTAAAACGGACAATTTTCCACAAAATTAGATTTCGTGGATTTCGTGGAAATTAAATTTTTTTTTAACCTCAAATAATTTTATAAATCTGTTTTTGTTTTTTTATTGTTTGTAAACATGCTATACTGAAGAATTTGTTATTTAATGTTTAATTTCCAGCGTTTAAGATGCCCTGAAGAAACAAGGAGGTGGAAAATAATAACATGTCCACATTTTTCACGTTTTGCCTCTTTGAGACATTTAAAGCGTTAAAAAAACATTATATATCTTTATAATCTATTTATACTATCCAACGCGATTTCCAATTCCATTTTAATCTGCTTGTTGTTTTTATTTGACTCTGAATTGATGAATTCATTAATTCACCCTGCCGGGACGAATGAAGTCCTTAGAATTGAAACATTCCTTTTTCTCAGGCCTTTTTTTTTTTCTTCTTCTTAGACGTCGGTGTGACGGTTCTCTTTCTTCCTCGAGGACCGGTAAAGCTCAACTCTCGGGGCGCACACTTTACTTCCTCTCCGGTTGGCCCCCTGCTCCGACCCCCCCTTTAACCGGAGAAGTCTCCGACCCGGGGAGCTGCTGTGTTCTGGAGCGCTCCTGGCCCAGGGCTCTGTTTGGCCTCCTTGCTCCGGCGTCTCCCTCAACCCTCCAAGAGGCCAAACACTGTTCTTGTTGTGGATGCCCCTCCACCCACCAGTGTCTCTGCTGCAGCGGTGGAGGGGAAGGGATGGAGGTGGTGGTGATGATGATGGTGGTGGAAAAAGGGGGGTGGGTGGGGGGCTTGTCTGATTGCCAGCAGCACCTCAAATGACAAAGCGAGAGCAGCTAAATCTGGATCAGACGCGTGTTTTATTGTTGTTGTTGTTAATTATTCCTCCCTCATTTGCGAGTCGGGCTGCTGCTCATTTGCATATCAATAGCGGCGAGCGAAGGGGATGATGTCAAGGACCGCGGGTTAAGCGCGTGGCTAAGTTTGAGGAGCACAGGGGCCGTCATCCCCACAACAAACAGAACCCCCCCCCCATGCCTTCAGAACCCGCACACACACACACACACACACACACACACACACACACACACACACTCACACCCTGCTGTGTTTGTCTAATAAACAGACGAAACAGAATGGAGGATAGGCTGTTGTTTTGGTGAGGAGGAGGAGGAGGAGGAGTAGGGGGGGGGGCTGACATAACGAAGAGCTCTCTGTCAGATCAGCGGGTTGCCCCCCTGGATTAGTTCACTTGTAACACAACGCCGGGGCTCCATGGAGATCATTTAGGCAATTACCAAGAACAAGGCCGGTCGTGGCGTGGAGCAGCTCACTTCAAAGGTTTCACCAGATGAACAGTTACAGCACACTGGTCAATTTCCATAAGAACCCCCCCCTCCCTCCACTCCTTGTTCTCCCCCCCTTCACTCTCTCCTCTTCTTCGTATGCCTGCAGGCATTTGGACTGTGCTAATGAACATAACTCCCCCCTCCTCACCCCAAACAGTCTTAGCTACTGTAGGAGAAGTTCGGCACGCCGTCGCCTCCGAGACACAAAGCGACGAGCCGCGCGCCCGCATGAGAGACGACGGCGAGTCGGCCCGATATCCGTCTCTGTCAGCGCCGAGAAAGCGAGGAGATTTTTTCTGGCGTGAAGAATATTCCACCGCAATTCGTAAAAGCGATGGGGGTGTCGGGACGGGAGGAATGCATCACTTTCAAAGATCTTCTCTGAAAATCCTTTGAGACGTTGATGTAAAGATGGAGGTTTGCGACTGAACGTTTTAAATAAAGATAACGGCTTCAAGTTTTATGTGTTTTATTTTCTCCACTGGTGGCGCCCTGGTGGGCGCGATCCAGCAGGATTTACGAGCTTCAACCACTTTTTCTTGAAATAAAGCGCTGGCGTTAACTAAGCAAAGAGATTGCGTTATAAAACCGAGTTTATAAAAGAATAAATCAGACGGTTCAAGTGTCACTTCAATTTAACAGCGCTGCGGAAACTACAAATCCTACCCAAATATGGAGTCAAAATATGGCGTTTTATCTTATCGCACTTCATAGAAGACACAATAACTGAACAGGCAAAGGTTCAATTCGACTTAGAGACTTTTTTGATGAGGTATTGTTTGAATATCTGGTGAAGATGCCCAATTTGAGTATTTCCAGTTCACGCAAATCTTTTTATTTTTAATCAAAAGGCTTAAATAAAAGCTTCAATATTATTTTTTAATCTTATTTCAAATACATGATGGTGTTAAATCTGGAATCTGTCACTGTTTTACATTTTAGATCAAGATTAACATGGAACATAACAAAGAATTACTTTTGAGGGGGAAAAAAAAACTCAATACTTCCTAATAGTCAAATATAATTCCCAGAATTCCACGTTAATTTTCAGATATTTATTATTTACAAGAAGTTTAACAAAGCAGATTTTCACTTTATATACTGGAATACTTTATTTTACGTATTATAGGCTAAAACTACAATAATGGAGTGTTATGACAATAAAGTATATAAAGTTTTCTTTGTAGTTTTTATGTAGTTTTTTTGTCTGATGTGACTCTCCCTAGTCCTGATAAAACCTTATAGTCCAGTAATAAGAAGAAAAAAGTTGGAATTTTATGAGAAAAAATTTATTTTATATAAAATAAAATTGTCGCAGTATAACGTGAATAAATATATAGTTTAACAAGAATGTAGCCAGAGAGAAAAAAAATCTTGCATTAAGAGAGAAGAGTCGGAATTTCAACTAGAATGAAGTTAGCATTTAACGAGAAAAAAAGTTGTAGTATTACGATAAAAAAGTCGGAATTTCAACAAGAATGAAGTTAGCATTTAACGAGAAAAAAAGTTGTAGCTTTACGATAAAAGAGTCGGAATTTCAACTAGAATGAAGTTAGCATTTAACGAGAAAAAAAGTTGTAGCATTACGATAAAAAAGTCGGAATTTCAACAAGAATGAAGTTAGCATTTAACGAGAAAAAAAGTTGTAGCTTTACGATAAAAGAGTCGGAATTTCAACTAGAATG
>VRLP01007600.1:0-20922 GCA_009660295.1 Lophius piscatorius | reverse complement strand
AAATACAGAATAACAGATACAAATACGGATATATATCCAAAAGGTTTGCCGGTGACCAACAATAAAAGGTATACTTGTCGGTTAATAGTATTGCAGGCTGTAGAACTCTGATGGAAAAGCGGCGAACAGACAACGCCAGCGTCCTCTCCCTTCAGCGTCCAGACTAAAGAATGTTTACTAATGTGAGTGTTTCTCAGTAATGAACCAGATGTTTCCTGCAGATGAAGATCCAGGGTCAAAATAAACAGATGCTGGCTGCAGCCTGCCAGATGTTCATGGGGAAGTCTGAGGCTGAGATCGCTCAGATCGCCTTGGAGACCCTGGAGGGGCATCAGCGGGCCATCATCGCCCACCTGACTGTGGAGGTAAGGGTCAGAAGGTTGTTCTCAGTGTCCCATTCAGCTTCATCAGGCCTTCATCCTCTCTCAGGAAACGGCCACTTCTTTAAACTGACATAAAACATTATATATTAAAAATGTTAACACGTTCAGTTCCGATCATAACCATCAAAGGTTAAAAAGCAAAAAGTATGGAAAAGTCCCACGCTCTAGGCTCTTCCTCACCAACATCTTCCTCCTACAGGAGATCTACAAGGACCGGAAGAAGTTCTCTGAGCAGGTTTTCAAGGTGGCCTCCTCTGACCTGGTCAACATGGGGATCAGCGTGGTCAGCTACACGCTCAAAGACGTCCACGACGACCAGGTGACCCCATCGTCAGTCTTCACTGATCTTCGAGGAGTCATCTCACACAACGGATTTTATAATATGTGTTTGTTTCTTTTGCATTTTGGACGGGTTCAATGGATCCCTGAGGTTTAAAAAACAAAGTAACTGTCATAAGTCCTTTTTTTAAAGAACCCCCCCCAGCCAATGAAGGTGAACGCTGCTCACCTGTGTATATTCTATGATTAATATTTCCATTGAGGACAGAAGGAGTTGTCATAGTAACATGATTGAAAGTGTCTAAAGAAAATTCCTGCGTCTTGTATTAGATCCGCTGCGAGCGAGGAACGCACATCTACCGTTTCTCTCTCCGGCTCACAGGACTATCTGCACTCGCTGGGGAAGGCCCGGACGGCCCAGGTCCAGAAAGACGCTCGCATCGGAGAGGCCAAGAACAAGAGAGATGCTGTGATCAGGGTGAGATTATGAACGCCACCCCGCCCTCACCCTCAAGGATTCTTTTATTCCTTCTTTTCAGTAGAACACCAGAGGTTTTTAAGCCCCGCCTCTCGGTCATTGTCAGCTGCTATAAGCTCCAGCCCCTCCTGAACAGGATAAGTGGTTAGTATATAGGATAGAACTTTACTGATCCCCCTTACGGGACAGTTCAGTGGTACAGTTCAGCAATGAAGCAAATGATACAAATTATGATACAAATGAGTAAGAAAAATACAGTAAACATGGTATTTAAGGAAGTAAACATTATCGTTTATTGAAAAGACAAATCAAAAACACTTTAATACTGTATATTGCAGATTTACATTGAGTATTGTTGGAAAGCGTGATCAAGGCACTCCTGATGGCCACCTGGTTCTAAACAGTCTGTAGGGACGAAAAGAAGAATTAAGACTTTAGAAACTTTTTTTCCAGATGCTTCCATTTATTTTAGGCATCTTCATCCATTTAATCAGTTTTTAAGGGTTACCCACACTTATCCCTACTCTCCCCGCTCTCTCTTTCTCTTTCTCTCTCTCTATCTGTGTCTCTCTCTCTGTCACTCTTATCTCCCTCTGTCACTTTCTCTTGCCCTCTCTCTCTCTGTCCCTCTCTCTCTGTCTCTCTCTGTCTCGGTCTTTCTCTCTCTCTCTCTCTCTCTCTGTCTCGGTCTTTGTCTCTCTCTCTATGTCTCTCCCTTATCTCTCTCTGTCACTGTCTCTTGCTCTCTAACTCTGTCTCTCCCTTATCTCTCTCTTTTCCTTATATCTCTGTCTCTCTCTCCCTCACTCTCTCTCACTCTCTCTCTGCAGGAGGCACATGCCATGCAGGAGAAAGTGTCTGCTCAGTACAAAAATGAGATCGACATGGCCAAGGCCCAGAGGGACTACGAACTGAAGAAGGCTGCCTATGACATCGAGGTCAACACCAAGAAAGCTGAGTCGGAGATGGCCTACCAGCTACAGGTGCACAAAGAGTGGAAGTTTTCGGACCGATTAATGTCATTGTTCAACCAGTGATTCTGATGTAGTAGAGTGTGTGGACTCCTGAGAGTGTTGATTTCCCTCTGATCATATTAGCAGATTTAAGATAGTGATCAGATCACCTTCCCAAAACGCCAAAAAGATGTCCCATTGATCTTCACGCCGACATCGGCTGGTAGATTAGAAGGGTATATTATTTGCTCCTGTCCAACAAAAATACACTCAAACGTAAAAATGCAAACAGACCTTTTTTAACAGATGATAGATTTTATTTGGAACTGAGAATCGAATCAACGTCAAAACTCAATGTCGGTTCGACGTTAACCTTCAGCCGACCTTGACTTCTGATCAGATTTAAAAATCCATTTAATTTCTGTCGCAACTTGTCTCGTGCGGAACTGAAATTCACAACCAAATTGTCATTTTAGAGCCATCATTTCACTGGTTCTCAGACAAACGGCGTGCGATTAAGTGGACACTTTTCTCCTTTCAGAATAAAATTTTCTCGAAAGGGTATTCCTGTAGTGACTGTTTATATGAACCTCAGTTCTAATGCTCATGTACCGCAAACAAATCAATCGAAAGAGCTGTAAAAGGCTGAGTGATGAGCGCTAAAGCCACCAATAGATGACGGGTTTCACCGGAGGGTGGGCGTGTACCGTGTGATTGGTTAGTTTTTTTATGGTACTGTGATGCTTTTAATGAAAAATTTAAAACAGCTGATGACTCATCTATAATAGAGGCCCAAGGGAGGGAGGAGGAAAAGGGGACATTAAGCCTTATCCGTACCTCAAAGTGGTTTTACCATGACTAATATTACATCCTTACGATGTTACCGTCACCAGAAATCAATCAATCAACCGATGTAACGTGGAAGGGCAGAAACTCCTCAACACATGCTTTTATTCTGAAAACCAAGATCCACTGATGGTCAGTGGGCATTCAAACCCAAATAGTGGATTGTGTGACAGCTCCGTGACGATCTGGTTTCTTCTGCAGTGTGCACCCCGCCTCTCACTCATTGCCAGCTGGGATTGGCTCCAGCCCACCCATGACAGACTTGTTCTAAGATAAGCGGTGAAAGAAGGTTAGGTTCACAGAATAAGTTACTGAGCCGGAGCTCAACTTATCCTACTTTCTGGAGCGATTTCATCATTTTGATAAGTTAATAATAACAATAATACATTTCATTTATAACGCACTTTACACTTGGATCAGATCCTACAAGGTAAAAGCAGATAAAAGCTTCAATAAAAAATATAATAATAACTATATAAAAATATGACCAAAAAGCAGCAATGTTAATTAAAAGTTATAGATTCTACTAAAAAGGAAAGAAGGAAAGTTACCTGAGAATAACCTTTACACACTACAAAAAAATATAGAAAAAAATGCCAAATATACTGAAATTATATTCAAATTGTCTTGGAATTAGCAAGAAAATCTGGGGTTACAACATTTTGGCTAGAAATCTTTAAAAAAAAGAATAAAAATCTATTCACGGAAACACCGTAATGGATTTTAAAACTAGACAAAATGCTAATATTCATGAATAATAATGTATCCTTTATTAATCATCTTTTTAGTCACACACAGTACAACACAGTGAAGTTGTTTCTTGGCATTTGAGCCTTACCTGAGGAGCAGTGGGCGGAGCCTGTGGAGCATGATTGGGGTACAACATGTAGCGTCCCACCCGCTGAGCTTCAGCCGCCCGCCCCAGTGTAGCTACTTAAAGCAATTAACAATAATTTATTTAAGATTGATTTAGTATTTTAGTCCTTGGATTTAGCTAATTTTAAGAATCTATACCTTTGTTGAAGATCATTATACTAAAAAATAATAAAACATGTTATTTTTGGGCACCTTTCAGGACCCCTCAAGGTCACCTCACAGATGAAACAGTAAAACAACAAATATCAGGTCATAAGTCAAAAAAATATTCAGTAAACAGCTAAAAAAATGAGTTAAAAGGTCAAAACAATGGGCCTCATTTACCAACCGCTCTTTCAAAGATATAATAATAATAATACATTAGTGTTCTTAAACCCCACTCAGGCAGTTTTTACGAAGATTCTGGCATTCACCAATGTTTTCATATTTCTGATTTGTTCTAAGATGAGCAAAGAATCTACGAACATTCAAGAACGAACGTCTGAGTGACGCCGTGTTCGTCAAAAATAATCAGTTATTGTGTTTTTCTTCATTTATACTTCTGTATAATAAAGGATATAAATCACAATAATACTTTTTCCATTCATAATAATATAGAATAGTAATCATTTTCATTATTTAACCAAGCGTTATGGCATTTAAAAAAAATATATAATCGCTATACGACGGACTTACGGTTCGTTTCAGGCAGGATTTGAAAGAGAGGAGGGAATCATTTACCTGAATGGTTTGTGGTAGAGAGTTCAAGAGACGAGGGGCTGCATGGCTAAACGCTGTGGACCCCAAGAGATGATAAAGGGTCAGGAGGCGTAGTGAGGAGCATGGAGGAGGAAGACGGGAGAGTACGGGAGGGTGTGTAGGGATGAAGAAGGGCAGAGAGGAATGGATATAAATGTAGAAAAAGTTCATTTTGAATCTACGTTTTTGGCTGATAGTGAATAAAATCATACAATATGACAGCACAGCCGAGGATCAACGGTTAAAGCGTGACTTCTCTGTTGGCTCTGCGTCACAGGAGCTCTGAAACAACCTCGGATAAATTCCCAGAAGTCAGCTTTGCCTATAGTTGAATTTGGTTTTAGAATAGGCGCAAATCAGATTGGCTGAGATTGTAGAAATGATGACACGACTGCACCCAAACCATTAGCATAAAAGAAGAATCTTGCAGATAAGGATACAAATGAGTAACTTGTTCCACATTCCATGTCACCCTCAATCCTTGGATATCATCAGAAACTACGATGTTACACATTCAGTCGGCAGGATCTTTATTTTTTTCTAATGATATCAGAAACAAAGTTTTTTTTTTTTGTTCTGCATCTTCCTTCATCAGGTAGCGAAGACGAAGCAACGCATCGAGGAGGAGAAGATGCAGATCCAGGTGGTGGAGCGCACGCAGCAGATCATGCTGCAGGAGCAGGAGATCACCCGCAGGGAGATGGAGCTGGAGGCCAAGGTGAAGAAGCCGGCTGACGCTGAGAGGTATCGACTGGAGAAGCTGGCGGAGGCTCAGCGGTGAGTCATCGTGTTTGCTGTGGGTTTTATTCTACTGACTCTGAATCCTGCTGCTCCTGTCGCTGGGCTGATCTCTTTGGAAGGTAGCAGGAGACGTCTCGGTTGAGATTCATAGTCAAGTTCCATCTTTCATGTGCGTTTCTGCAGGTAGTTGAGTTTTCTGCCGCTCCTTTTCAATGAAGGTAAAGTAAAATCAATCAAACCAGATGTGTCACCTGTATTCTGAACATAGCCTGGTGACAGAGTGAGGCTACTAAAACACAGCGTCGTCGGCCTATTGCGGAAACTGTGATGGCGATTATGTGGAAATAAAGAACTGACACAAGTCTTGTCTCTCTCTGTTCCTCTCTCTCCTTTCCTCTCTCTGTTCCTCTCTCTGTTCCTCTCTCTGTTCCTCTCTCCTTTCCTCTCTTTGTTCCTCTCTCTCTGCTCCTCTCTCTGCTCCTCTCTCGCTGCTCCTCTCTCTGTTCCTCTCTCCTTTCCTCTCTCTGTTCCTCTCTCACTGCTCCTCTCTCTGTTCCTCTCTCTCTGCTCCTCTCTCTGCTCCTCTCTCGCTGCTCCTCTCTCTGTTCCTCTCTCCTTTCCTCTCTCTGTTCCTCTCTCACTGCTCCTCTCATTGTTCCTCTCTCTCTGCTCCTCTCTCTCTGTTCCTCTCTCACCGCTCCTCTCTCTGCTCCTCTCTCTCTCTCTCCCTTTGCAGGCTGAAGCTCATCATGGAGGCTGAGGCCGAGGCAGAGTCCATCAGGGTGAGTCTCAGGTCGCAGACGAAGCAATGGCAGATCAAGGAGTTTCCAATATTGATCGATGCACAAATAGGTTTTTTAGCTGATGCTCCATCGACGGGTGTGTACAAGTTGCCATGGCGACACAGGAAGTCAATATGCACGTTTGTGTAATGGTGGATAAAACAATACATCTTGTTTACTGTAGCTTTGGGTCCTGTGTCATCCTGAGTCATTATTAAGTTTCTTTTATTTTCAATCAAGACGTTGCTGAAGGTTTTGTTTTGAGTCACATGACCGCACATCCCGGATACATCAGAGAAACTGCTGGTGATTAGGAGTCTGATAAAGCAAATATGTCGTCTTTAGATGAAAGGCGAGGCCGAGGCGTTTGCAGTGGAGGCTAAAGGTCGCGCTGAGGCAGAGCAGATGACGAAGAAGGCAGAGGCCTACCAGCAGTACAAGGATGGAGCCATGGTGGACATGCTGCTGGAGCAACTGCCCATGGTGAGAGGCAACTTCCTGTACAACCCTACCTTAGAAACGTCATTACCAAAGAGCCGGGCCCACTTAATAATGGCCTGCAGGCTTCATGCAGACCACAGAACCTTATGATCATGGGGCTGGAAGGTTCACTTTCAGGTTTGTCTCCTTCATCCATGTAAGAGTGGATTCCGTGATTTCTGTTTTTAACATCTGGTGATGTCCGTCTTCCACCAGATGGCGGAGGAGATCAGCCGGCCTCTGTGTGAAGCCAAGAAGATCACGATGGTGTCCAGTGGAGGCGGGGATGTGGGTGCAGCCAAACTGTCAGGAGAGGTGCTGGAGATTATGACCCGGCTCCCCGAGGCAGTGGAGAAGCTAACAGGAGTCTCCATCTCTCAGGTAACGCATTCATGTGTTCTCATTATTCTGCATCTTCTCTGCTCTGGTACCTCACAAGTCCAACACTTTGAACATCAGGAACAATCACGAATCTATCTCAGAACTGATTCCAGGTGATCGGGTCCCTGGCCATGGACTGTAAACTAGCTAGATGGTGCTGTTAGAAATGTAGCTGATGAGAGTGAACAAGACCTTTTACAGGGTTAGTAACCTGTAGAGAGAAGGTGTGGCCACGTATCCATGTATAACATATACATATGTATATATATGTATATATAGACGATTTCAAACACTTCTCTCTCACCATCTCTCTCCCTCAGATGACCTCACGCACCGGCTAATGAGCATGGACCAGTTTGCTGACCAGGCAGATACACTCTTCCACTGTCCTGCTAGCTGCTTGGACTCTCTGCATGAGTCCACTAACACCGTCCCACATCATCTGTAAAAACCGTTCCTGCCATGTGGATCCGCCGCCATCATGCTGTGATGTATCTCTGTTATGAATACGGCGCGCTCTTCTCTCGTCTTTTTCTCGTCTTTGTATTTGGTCACTCCTGGCTGGAGGTGGCGCCCTACGATGCAAGACTGAGGCGTTATAGTGAGGTTTGTTGGACCTGAAGGTTTCCCTAGTAGAAGAAGGTGGCTCTCTTTGAACGTAGCTCGATCCCCAGAGAAACGTCTACTGCATATTTGAGCCTAAACAAGCTAACGGATACGTTCATATTAAATAACGTATCCGTCTAAATGGAACACATGATCCCATCAAACAAAAAATCCATATTGTGAGACAATATTTAAGTCTGGATTATGACAAACACTTCTGTATCATTATCATCATCTCCCCGCTCTGGTCGAATCGTTTTAAAATGCTGCCGCCGCTGTCTAATGAAGACCGCCCTCTCATAATAATAGTAATAATAATCTTTTTTTATTTGGCACCAAAGTGGTTTGTAATGGTTTTGAAGACAGTTAAAAGAGGATTAAACAGTAAAATGAATGATAAAATAGACAAGAAGCATTATCCGTTAAATCACACAAAAATGTAATAATAGTAAATGTAAAAAAAGTAGTTAAACAGATTAAAAAAATGATTGGCATTAAAACCATGTGCTAAAATTAATAAAAGTCCTTTTTATTTGGGTGAAATGTTAGGACCTTCTGATGATTGTCAGTCGTGTCCCAAAGCCACAAATACGATGTGTTTGGTTATAAACAGCTGCTTCCTGTCACTGATAGATCTTCTCTATGAGCTCAGCCCTGAGTTTGATTACAGCAGCATAAATTAGATCTCTTTGTTCACTCAGTGACATTTTTTGTCGTTGTGTGATTTTGCACAGGTTAAAACCTTAAGAAGAAGTCAAAAAAAGAGCGCTTATAATACACCAAGCAGCTACCGGAAACATTATCATATGCCCCAAACAGAAAAAAATAGGTCAACAGAAAGATAGTCTCACAGCTTTTGCTCGTAGATATGGGATCGTCATCAGCAGGAATCATTGACTGGGCGTACTGAAAGACAACAGGCAGCAGCTACACGGGGGGGTTTCAAAGACCGGGCCTGCCTTTGCAATGTTGAATTCATCTTGTTGACACAAGAAAATATGTTGTGGAAAAGAAATGTCAAGAGTCTCTTAGGTGATTAAAGACAAAGAACCTTTTGTGGGGAAAAGCCTGACGCAGAAAAGTCTAGGTGGACTCAAAAACTTGATAACCTCCGTTCTGTTTCTTAGATGTTTAACTCTGATTGGGTTTCGGGTTTGATTGAACCAGCTCGCTCAGAGAAAGACTGGATATGTTGAACTTGCTTCATAGCGCGCCTCTGCCGGCTCAGCCTGAGTTTACGTGTCGGGCTGCTGTGGGTACAGGGGCGACGGCGGCTCAGTTGGTATAGCGGTTGTCCACTTATCTGAAGGTCAGTGGTTCAATCCCTGGCCACTGCGGTCCACGTGTCGAAGTGTCCTTGAGCAAGGTACTGAACCCCAAGCTGCTCCCAATGGCTGTTCCATTGGTGCGTGAACGATGGCGTGAATGGTTACTGCTCCTGATGAGCGTGTGGCGCCTTACATGGCAGCCTCTGTGTGAGTGTTAGTGTGAATGGGTGAATGCTGACTCGTGTTGTAAAAGCACTTTGAGTAGCCAAGCAGACTAGAAAAGTACAGTCCATTAAAGTTACAAATGGTCTTTCCCCTCATTTGTTTTTATTTAGATCACACATGTCCACATCCGCCGCTGTGTGAACACAAAACAGTCAGATAAGTCTACGTCCACAAACTCGCGTGGGGTCGTAACATGAGTTGAATTGGTTTGCCGATATTCCAAACAGCATTGAAAAACCAGCAATCACGTAAGTCGCAGTGGCCTGAAGGTTTTATTTCACTTCTCATGTCCTCTCCCGGTTCTTCACTCCAACCTCTGTAACATTTGTTGTGATTGTATGTCTGTCCTGTCTTCGCCTTTGTCTCGCCCTAATGTCTGTGTCTCCTCTAACTTCCTGTGCGCCGCCTTGCTGCCAAGTGTATCTTATTCTGAAATCTGAACGCAAACCTTCTAACCCTGCATTTACTAATGTTACTAACATGCAGAGTGTAGTTCAACACTCTCTAGCTGTGACTGTCACTTCTGTCAACATGTATTTAAGGTAGCACTATTGTTATTATTATTATTATCATTATTATTATTACAGTTTTGAAACCTCATTCTGTTCTTCGTGTGGTCTCCGTCTGTTGTGTCTGTGGATGTCTCCAACTCATGTCCTCATCAGTCACTTCATGCGACACTAGAGGGCACTCAGAGAAAACATACCGCCGCCAATACCACTATTACAACACCGTGACCCGGTTCAAAACGGGAAAACGGGAAATTTGTCCACGGACAGCGTCTCGTAACAATTTCCCGTTTCATCGATAATGATCCGAATTTGCCCCGCCTCCCTGATTATACCTGTAAAGTCGTATTAGAAGAACTGATAACTTTTATCATTAGGATATTGATATTGTAACGACCAAATTTGAAATCAATCAAAGGCAATCTGGACGGTGGAGTTTACCATGAAAATGGTGGAAAGTACACCTACATGGCCGACTTCCTGTTGGTTCAGGCCATAACTCCAGAGAGTTATTGTAACTCAAGATATATAGGTATCTTGTAACCAGACACACCCAGGGCAGGTACTGCCTCTTTAAAATGTTCAAGGAGTCGCTCTGGAGTCATTTAGTCCAAACTCACCTCTGTACCCTCACACACAGTTCAAGGTTGATTTGGTCAATGGTCTGCTAGTAGCACATAAAGAATGAAAAACTAAACTTCCTCCAGCCAGTAGGTGTTGCAAAAACCATCACAGAATGTATATTAATGGATGCCTTGGGTCCAGGAGTCCTTAATGGCATATTGGAGTTCCTCACCTCTGCCGTATCGCCGTGGTGACATCGTTAGATGTAATCTAGCACTAAAGCATCATTAAGGTGTTCAAATCCTGTTGCTGATAGGCGGCGCTGCAGTGATCCGCTTCAAAATATGGAAGACAAAAAAAACAACAACAAACAAACAAAAACATTAATACATTTGTTGCCTTACCTTTTCCCAGTGATGTCTTCCCTGATGACACCTTCCACAGCTTTTTCTTTTCAACCTCAGAGCCCCATTTCTGTTTGACGCTCACCATGTCATGCTCTTATTTTGAAAGTCCGTGGTTGAATAAGATAGACCTCACTGAAGGACAGTGTCATCATGTTGTGGTCAGAATCTGAGGCTGTTATGATCTCAAGAGTCAACAAGGATTTTATCCCATCCTCGGGACACTAAACCACAGAAGCTTGACCCGGTTCTCCGCAGTGATCCGTACACTGTTCTAGACGTACTGTAGCATTGAAGTAAAGTGGTGCCATTTTTGTTCTGGACATTTATGTAGCAGTTCTGATAAAGGAGCGGCTTTTGTGGGACTTAAAGTGAATGTGATGTAATGCATAGCTTTAGTTTTCTATCGTAAAATTAGTTAAACACAATCAATATGATCTAGCTGTATTGAAACGCCGACCCTACGATTATCGTTTGATTTAAATAAGGTTTTTGTACCTGTATTGGAGTATTTTCACGGTGTAGTATTGGTTCGTATACCGGGATGAGAAATCCGAATACTATGTCACCTTTGCTCATCACACTGTCATCCTCTACCTCACCAATCTCGGATGAGCTCATTTTGATCCTCCATTTCTTAAAATAAGAGGAAAATATGACCGAACCATGCATATGCTAAAGAGCAAGGGGCCAAAGATGAAGCCGTGGGGGGACACCACAGGTCAAAGGGGCCACTGATGAGGAGGCTTGGCTCCTAAGAAAGTCTTTTATGAGAAGTTGGATTTTTCTTTGTTTTTTTGGCATATTAAAGCATTTGAGGACTTACTAAACTGAATTGTGTAAAAAATATAATCATACATTGTCAATAAAAATGATCTAATTTGATTAAAATGTACTATTTTCCATGAAATAGAGAATTACATTATGAAATATTTTTTTATTGTTTCAAAACATGCTGGACCAAACGATTTGTCTTCGATATTAAATTAATGAATGCCCCAAATAAGTAAAATATGCAAAGTAATAACTTTCCATCTTTGTTTGTTTCTGGTTGAGGACATCAAAGGAATAAGAATCTTGCAATTACTAGTTATAATAATAATAATACATTTAATTTATAATGCACTTTACATTTGTATCAAATCTCAAGGTGCTACAAAGTAAAAGCAGATAAAAGCATCAATAAAAAACAAAATAATAACTATATAAAAACATGACCAAAAAGCAGCAATGTCAATTAAAGTTATAGGTTCTGCTAAAAAGGAAAGTTTTAAGTCCTTTTTTAAATGTGTCAGTCGTCTGTGGAGCCCTCAGATGGTCCACTAGTCCACCAAAGGCATATATAGGTATATTGAACCAAACAGTGTCAGTTTTTACCCATGATACCCGGCTTTGGTGGCTCACTGCGTGTTCGTCCGTGGACGTGTCAACTGCACTGTTGCCTATGATACAGCCAAATGTATTGAAATGGCATTCTGAAGGTCATTTTATGTATTTTACTATGAATACTACTAACATTGTGCACGCATGTCGGACTGTAACCGCTGTTTAATCTTGAATACGTTTTCAATCAGGATGCTACTTCAATGTCGATTTACCACAGTAGGAGGGAATGATCTGTTTGTTGTCTACATAAAAGTATACTAGATTATTATCCTGCACTATGGGAGTGTTTTATGTGTAATGATACTCTGAGATAGATGTATTTATACAATATATATATATATATTTGATACAGTAGCACGTCTGCTTCACACTTCAACACTAACCACTCTGTTATCTCACACAAACACCTGCAGCAGCCTCAGTGTCTCATTATTAGAAATGTATTTTTCTATATATAGACATATGTATAGCTCTAATTTAAGCTTTATTCAGTAGAGCTTTCTGTGTTATTCAGTGTATGATTGTATAAAGTTGAACTAAGTTGGAAAGTACCGTTTTATTGCTTTTTATTTATTTATGTGTTATTCTTGGAATTTTGTGTTGTGTATTTTGTGTTATTCCTGGAATGTTATTCTGGAAACCTGAATGCAGCAAACTTGCCAATAGACTGCGAAACGATAATAATAAACAAACGACTTCTTCCTTGAAACAGAATTATATCGGACATTCTGCTGCTTCTTATTAGGCTTTCTTTACTCCTGCGTATTATTTCCGGTCATATCTGAATGGTGCATGTTTTTGTTTTTTTGTGTTTTCGCCGTTCCACCCCCCTTTTTATTTTTCATCAGTGGGCAGTTTAAGAGGCGTTAAAGTTTTATTTGCTTCACTTTTTCAAGGAGACCCCCAGAAGAACTGCCCTTGTATGCATGCTGGGGTCCAAAATAAAAGCTTTTAAAAGATAAGATTTTCCTGAAGTCTTCCCTTTTCCCAAACTCACTTCCACTACTCTTTCCCAGATCTTCATAGTGTGGATCATCATCTTTATACCTCAGTAGCTGCTGCAGCTCTGAACATCAGCCTTGTTTTGAAGATCACCACCACAACACTTTTCCTCAGTTCCTCAGGCATCCTCTCACACTCCAAGATACTGTTGAACCATCTCATGAAATACTCCACTGTCCTCTCTCCTCGACACCTCCATACGTCAGGACCAACTGCCTTTCCTTTCGTCATCCTCTTTAAAGCTGCCCTCACCCTTACTGATCCTTTGAACTTCCGGATTCACAATTGGGACATACTCCACCTTTCTCTCTCTCTCTCTCTCGTTTTCATCATTCATCAGTTCTTCAAAGTACTCCTTCCATCTTGCCCTCACACTCTCTTCCCTTGTAAGCACATTTCCATTTCCATCCTTCATCACGCTAACCTGCTGCACATCCCTCCCATCTCCATTTTTCTGCATGGCCAATCCGTATAAGTCCTTTTCTCCTTCCTTGGTGTCAAATCTCTCGTACAACTCATTAGAGGCCTCTTGATTAGTCTTTGCTTCCTCACTCGTCACATTACGACAAATTTCTTTGTATTCCTGCCTACTTTCTTCATTTTTCGTGCTATCCCACTTCTTCTTCGCCAACCTCTTCCTGTGTGGACTCTCCTGAACCTCCTCATTACACCACCAAGTCTCTTTATATTCTGTCTTCTGTCCAGATGGCACACCAAGTATCTTACCTGCCTCCTTTATCACCTTATCGGTAGTTAGGAAGTCAGCAGGTCAGGCAGTTCTTCACCACCAGCCGAGTCCGTCTCAACTCCTCCATGAAGTTCACAGCATCCGTCTTTCCTCAGTTTCCATTATTTGATTCAAAGCTCTACCTTTGCTCTTGTCCTCTTTTGCACCATCAGTGTCATCCTACATATTACCATTCTTTGCTGTCTGGCTACCCTCCACCCTGTCACCACCTTGCAGTCTTAAATGACGCGCTGTACTCTAATCTACTTGAAATTCAAATCAGCCATTTCCATCCTTTCTGTAAAATCTGCCACCATCTGTCCTTTCCCGTTCCTGTCCTTAACAGCATACCTGTCCATAACCTCCTCATCTCCTCCGTTCCCTCCACCTACATGACCACTGAAGTCTGCTCCAACCACTACCCCAGTGGTAGACTACTCTCTCACCAATGGGAAAACTCCCCATCACTTCATCCAGCTCACTCCGGAAATTCTCTTTCTTTCCAACTCACAACCAACTTGTGGGGCAAGATCACCGACAACGTTCATCATCAGACCTCAAATATCTGTCTTGATGGTCATCACTCTGTCCGCCACTCTCTTCACCTCCAGAACGTCATTCAAAATCACCCCTCCCCCATTTCTTCCCCCATCCACACCATGATAAAACAGTTTACAACCTCCTCCGATGATTCTAACCTTGCTGCCTCGCCACTTTGTCTCTTGGACACACAGTAAATAAACCTTCCTGCTCTCCATCGTATCAGCTGGTATCCTACTCTCTCCCCCTAACTCCTGCATTTTCTCATCTCTCTCTGTCTCCGGTCTCGTCTTCAAAGTCTTTTTGTTTTGCAAACCCACAGTAGCATAGTTTTTTGCTGGTACCCTCCTTGTTAACAAAGCCAGTGGTGGTCGTTAACTGGAACCCAGACCGATCCAGTTTGGAAATCGGCGTTGGTTTTTTATGTCGGATGCACTTCCTGACATATTTCACGTAGGTTGAATCCAAAGCAACTGGACTTCTGTTTTGTCTTGACGACGTTTCACCTCTCATCCTGGAGGCTTTTTCAGTCCTCATAGAATCTATTCTCATGGTAATCCATCCATGACCGGAATAAAAGAGAATCTACAGAGACTTCCTGACACATTACGTTACCTATTTGTCCGGGCTTTGGACCGGCACTAGAAGTACACTGGCTTGGGACTCACAAAATGTTTTCATTTTCTCAGCAACAGTCTTGCACAAAGTAAATAAGCGTTTTACAACTATTTGGTTTTCCCTCTGTTTTAAACCCAAATCTATCCATAGCACAATTTCAAGAAATTCTATTGGCTTCCTTCTTCGGCACTCATAGCAGCCTTCTCTGATGACCCCTTACACTGACACTACAGTGTTTTAATGTGACCTACGGTGATATTAGAGCTCAGGTTGACATGACGGTAGGCATACTCAAAGCATGACTTCAGTGCCTGCACAAAAACTCAGTGCAACCCCGGAGAAGGCGTGGAGCATTATTGTGGCATGTGTGGTTTTTCATTCTGTCTGCTCTATTTTAGGTGTGTTACTCCGTGCCCTACAGGTTAACAACTCTGAAAAAGACAATCCTATTCGCCCTGATCATGTCCTAGATCGAAGAGCAATCAGAGATGCTTCGTGCCAAAATCACTATGGAAATAAAACCACAACATTAGTAGTGAAATAAAGACGAGTCAATCAGTTTTCATTCGGTCTTATTTATTTCCTACAAATATCACCATTAGTATTTTTACATTTCTCCAATGATTAACATGATTCACCTCATCCGTCCTTCTTGTGTACATACTCACACATACGCACACACACAGACACGCTTACTTACTTACATGTTATGCAGGTTCTTCTCACCTGTCTGGTAGTAAAGCTACTGGTAAAGTCAGTAAATCATATTTACTTTGTTTCATAAGTCAAAGTACTACAAAGTAAAAGCATCAATAAAAAATATAATAGTAACTATATAAAAACATGACCAAAAATAAACCAAATATGATTGTAACTGAAGTAAGGCATGATCATGATCCTATAAATTGTACCTAAATAAAAATAAACATTTTCATGTATAATAGTGAGAAAATTCCAGAGAAATTATAGATAAATTAATTCGTATAGCTATTTTCTCCTACACCAGTTTTCTCTCCGGTGTTGTTGAAGCCATTTTCCTCTTTTCCTCGACATATATGCTCAAAATCACTGTACATGAACAAATTGAACTTCAACTAAACTGGGGTGAAGAATGACGACCTTTTGTTTCAGTGGTTGCCATGGTGAATCCTAGTAACCGAGCTCCATGAGTAATGACTTCTAATAATTCTCAAGCACGAGATTAACTCAGTGTTAACCTGAGTTACAACAATTTAGATCACTTATTCTGAAACCAAAAACTCAAGTTTCCCATGTCAGGGTTAATCAACTCTGAAGTTCAGGGTTAAAATCAGAGTCTGTAAAACCTGCTTATCGGAATACCTGCTCACAAACCAGCCTGGATGGATTCAGACACATCTGTCAAAGTAGAGAGAGCTAAACTAGTACTCGAACAAACCGGAACTACTTGTAAAAAATAAGATGTCAGGCACCTTGAATAACCGGCAGTCACATTTGGAGAGTGATGTTTACTGCCTGCCCAATACACAGTCAAAATTTTAATAAAAGTTCACAAAATATATATAATTATGTGTATAATATTTATATTTTACAATGCATTTAATTTATGTGTATACGAGCGGAGACAGAAGTACTCGTCATTAATGTAGGTTTTTATTTTGAAATTTGTAATCGGAAACCATTTTAAAGGTTGGCTACTTTGACAGTGCAGAGGAGAACTGGAGGGAAAAAAAGGAAAAAAAACCACATATCTGAGTGACTTGAGGGGCGGATTTGGACAAAGTTTCCCAACTGTCCCGACCCGAGGAAGCTCCGGGGGGGTTGACGGGGAATCGACTTGACCGGTAATGAACACAGGAGTTATAAATCCGAACTGAATAGTCTGTTATTTTCATTATGTCTGAGAGCAGTGTCGTCTCAGGCGCCGGAAGTCTGCACGAAGCTGCGTCTCCCACAGAGGCAACAGCGTTTTTTCCCTCTTCGTTTTTTTTTTATTCGACACTTTTTTTTCTATTTTTTTATTTTCACTCTCCGAGTTGAGCAGGGAGAGGGGAATGGAGGCGTAGGGAGCTAGGCTGTTTGTGTTTACCGGGAGACGAGCTCGTTAACAGATGAGCATAGAGGCCTGCGTGAAGCTATAGCAAAGCCAGCGAACAAAAGGAGCAAATTAATGGAGGCAAGTTAGCTTAGCTTAACTTAGCTCGCTCCCCTCGGCTCCCACCGAACAACCTTAGCCGTGTTTGTTTACAACTCACATAGCTCATTCAAGTGCTGGTGAATTGGTGACCCATGTTGGCCCCCTGATTTAAACAATTTCCGAGAAATTCTTGTTTACAGTATCACCAATTCTCGCTAACACCAGTCTGCAGCTAGCTGTGACACAGTTTTGGAAACAGCTTGTCTCCCCCGTTGAAAACTGATCTCATGTTTATTAAACAAACGATGAACCATACGTTCATCATATAGCTATAGAAAATGATTTCCTCAAGATTCTACCATCATTTGTTTTGCAGTGACATGAAAAACAACGTCCTTGACTGTCGTTGTGCATGCATTTAGATAACTAACTTTGGATTACAGTGCCATGTTGAAGTGTATTTTTCATACACCTATATATATCTATATATATATATATATAGATATATATAATCATAATGGTCAGTTCTGTTGAATGTAATTTCAGCGTGACTAACATGTAACTACATGCATGCTTTCCTTTGTATGTGATCAAATGGCTAAGACCATCATCAACATGCAATCAGGAAACCAAACCGGAAGACTTCTTTAGGATCTACTCTGTTCAGCCATATCATTCTAACCACTGACAGCTGAAGTTAATAACACGTATTATATTCCTACAGTGGTACCCGTCAGTGTGTGCGATAAATTAAGTCAGCAAAAGAATATTTGTCACAGGAAAAATGGGCAAGTGAACGGACACTTTTGACAAGGACTCATTTGCAATGGCTTGATGACAGGCCCAGAACATCTTCAGAACTGCAGGTCTTGTTGGATGGTCCTGGTCTTCAGCGGTTAGCACCTGCTAAAGTGCTCTAGGGAAGGGAAATTGGTGAACCTGCGGAAGGATAATTGCATCCAAGGCCCATTGTGTGGGGGCAGAGCTTCGCCTATGTGTTCTTATCCCACAAATGAGCTGCTGTAGCACATTGCCTTTTAGAAAAGTGTCAGAACACAGAGTGACATCACTGCCTGTTGTCCATGGGACTGTAAAGCGTCCACTCTGACCTTGCCCACTACCAATAGCACCTACAGTGGGCATTTCAGGATTAGAACTGGACCAGGGAGTAATGGAAGATGGTGGTCTGGTGCGGAGAATCTTGTCTTCTTTTAAAATGTGTTGATGGTTGGGTGCATGTTCATCACTACCAGGAGTAAAGAATGGTACCGGATGCAATGTGGGGAAAAGGCAAGCTGGAGAAGGCAGTATGATGGGTTTTGGCAATGTTCTGCAAGGAAAGGACCAAAGCTGTATTATATGATACATAGCACCTACCTACATGCACCAAGTCCCCGACTTCATGGAAACGACATTTCCTTCTTTCAGCGGGATAATAGTCCTTGCCACACTGCAAAAAATAGTTCAGGAATGGTTTGAGGAACATGATGACTAGTTGAAGGAGTTTGCTTCTTCTCCAGATTCCCCAGATCAAAATCCAATCCAATAGAGTGGGATGTTCAGGACAAATTAGTCCTTGACATGGAGGCCCCACCTCGAAACTCTCGGTATATAAAAGATCTGCTGCTGATGACTTGATGATAAATGCCACAACACACCATCAGAGATCTTATAGAGTTCTTGATTTGATGGGTCACGGCCATTTTGGCGGCGAAAGTGGGACCTACACAATATTAGGCAGGTGGTTATAATGTTGTGGCTGATTGGTGTACGCAGGATAATAGGATATGAAGTACAGATGCATGACAACAGAATACCAAGAAGCTTTTAGGCCTTCATGTTTGAGAGCTATGTATAACAGCTGATCAGGAAATAGAAGCGCAGCCTTGATAGAAAGTTCGACGGTAGTCTTTTAAACAGTGCGTGTTGTCTTCAGCAAACCATCTTATGAACTCTTACAAACAGGGTGATAAGTTACATACTGTACTTGCTTTTTGGTCGAGAACGCGTCTCCCTCCGACGTTTCAGGCCATAAATAGTTGGGACACATCGACCAACAACTAGACTCATTAACATGTAGCTGATAATGCAAGAGTACTGAGAGAGTGTAGTTTGTCTGCAGCAACACATACTGTCTAAGGGACTAGTGAGGACATTCTCTGATGTGTAGTAAAACAAATCTGACAAAGAGGGACTGTCAATCATTGACTGTCAACATGCACACTAGTATCACTCTAGGGCTGATCCCACTTTTCATGATATTGGAGAAATAGTGTTTAAAGGGAAAACAGAGACATGATTCAAATCCCTGAGTACGTGATAAATACTAATATTCCCATAGTAACCGACTGTTAAGTTTACAATACCACAGTTTAATCAGACATTTCCGTAAGCGCTATCTTTAACTTTAAATTAATTCAACTCTGCTCATAGAAAATAAGGTTCACTGTTTGTTTCAGGCTCAGCACTATTAGACTCCAATGTTACGTTGTGGATATGTCTGATTGACCTTATTCTCAGCCAATAGTAGATGTGCAATAGTGGTCCAAAAATATACTTTAGGCCTCCTGTTGCATATCTGCAATATAATATTTTGTAATTTATGTATGCAATTGAAACTCAGACTCTTTCCCTTTTCCTTATATTTGCATGCACTTTATTCCTTTTATTTTTACATGTGTATTTTTATATTTCTTAATTTTTCTGTCCTGTATATTTGTGTGTACATAAATACATGCATGTGTATGTATATATATATATATATATATATATATATATATTTTATATATTATATATATATATATTTTATATATTATATATATATATATATTTATATATATATATATATATTTATTATATATTTATTATATATATATATATATATATATATATATATTTATTATATATATATATATATATATATATTTATGATATATTTATTATATATATATATATATTATATATTTATTATATATATATTATATATATATTATATATTTATTATATATATATTATATATTTATTATATATATATATATATGTGTGTATATTTTTATATATATATTATAAATATATATGTGTGTGTGTATATGTATGTGTATGTTCATATATGTAAGTATATATTTGTGTATTTATATATGTGTGTGTGGTTTTGTATGTATATATATTTATGTTTGTGTGTATATATATATATATGTGTATATATGTATATATATGTATATATACATGTGTATATACACATATATATGTATATATATGTATATATACATGTGTATATACATATATATACATGTATATATACACATATATGTATACATATATGTATATGTATACATATGTATATATATATGTATATTTATGTGTGTGTCTATATATGTATGTACATATATATACATATGTATATATGTGTGTGTGAACATATGTATGTACATATATATACATATTTATGTATATATATGTACATACATATATTTATACAAATACATATGTATATATATATTTGTATGTATATATGTGTAAATATATATTTACATATATATATACATATGTATGTGTATATGTATGTACATATATATGTTTATATATGTGTGTTTGTGTATAGATATATATATGTATGTACACATATATTTATACACATACATATAAATATTTTTGTATGTGTATATATATATGTAGGTATATATGTGTGTCTGTGTATGTGTATATAAATTCATACATATATATGTATGTATATATATACATACATATATATGTATGTATGTATGTGTATATTTAATAATAATAATAATAATAATACATTTAATTTATAAAGCACTTTACATTTGGATCAAATCTCAAAGTGCTACAAAGTAAAAGCAGATAAAAGCATCAATAAAAAATAAAATAATAACTATATAAAAGCAGCAATGTTAATTAAGGTTATAGGTTCTGCTAAAAAGGAAAGTTTTAAGTCCTTTTTTGTGTCAGTCGTCTGTGGAGCCCTCAGATGGTCAGGGAGGGCATTCCACAGACGAGGGGCAG